>CM062292.1:407489339-407726762 GCA_031216915.1 Pictodentalium vernedei | reverse complement strand
GAGCCTGAATTTTAACTTGGTGAAATATGAGAAAATTTCTTTAAAAATCTTCTTCAGATCCACCAATCAGAATGCTTTCATATTTGGTATACAACATCTCTAGGGAGGGTCAGATTCAAGTTTGTACAAAATGATTCCCTGAGTTAGTATTTGGACTCTCTCTTGGAGCCCCAAGTTTAACTTCATGCAATTTGAGGAAATTTCTTTAAAAATCTTCTTGAGATCCACCAGTCAGAATCCTTTCATGTTTGGTATTCACCATCTATAGGGGGGTCAGATTCAAGTTCGTTCAAATCGAGTCCCTGGGTTTATATTTGAGCTCGCTATGGGAGCCTGAATTTTAACTTAGTGCAATTTGAGGAAATTTCTCTAAAAATCTTCTTCAGATTCATCAGTCAGAATCCTTTCATATTTGGTATACAACATCTTGAGGTGGGTCAGTTTCAGGTTTCTTCAAATTGGTTACCTGGGTAAATATTTGGGCTCCCTATAGGTGCCCAAATATCAACTTAGAATTTTTTTTAAAAATCTCCTTCTTTGGAGCCGGTAGTCAGAATGTTTTCATATTTTGTATACAACATCTCTAGGTGGGTCAGATTCAAATTTATTCAAATCGGGTCCCTGGGTTAATATTTTGGCTCCCTATTTGAGTCCAAAGTTGAACTTAATGCAATGTGAGGACATTTCTTTAAAAACCTTCAGATCCACCAGTCAGAATCCTTTCATATTTGGTACATAACATCTCAAGGGGGATCAGATTCAAAGTTTTTCAATTTGAGTCCCTGGCTTATTATTTGAGCCTTCTATGGGCAGGGGTGAGGGTGGTGGTGGCAGGGGGAACATGTTAGGTTCAGGTTTGTTCAAATCCATTCCTTAGTGTTTTTCCATAAAATTTGCCTTTCATGACTTCATTCCTTTGTAGAGTTGATGAACCATGTCTAGCTGAATATGACCCCCAAATACTTCTTTGAACCACTTTGGCAGGTGAGCGATTAAGGCCCCTTGGGGCCTCTTGTTATATTCGTAAGTTTCAGAATTAAATTAATGTAACGTCATTATTCATATTTAGATGCATTTTGCCATTATAGGCTTGCTTGGCTCTTATAGTCAATGACGGCTCGATATGTTATGTGACTTTTACTTGTTGAGCATTAATATTAATATTATAGTTGGGGAGATTAGGAAAGTGCCAGTGAGAAATATTATAAAATGAGTACTGGTAGATTAGAATGGACAATGGGGTTGGGATGACATGTGTGGGACAGGGGTAATGAAGGCCTCCTCGGTAGAGGGGAGCGGCAAATTAATGAACGCCTTGTGTCGGAATTAAAACTTTTATTCTACGAGTAGGTTTAATTTAATTAATTAATGTAAATTACTGGTTTGTGTCATGTTATAATACCCTCCACAATCCCAGTTTTCTCTCTGGTATAAATAATTAACATTTTCTCACTCATCTCAACACGGACAGCCAGCTTGTTTATTTACCATGGAGACTGAAATAGTTCCATTGCAGTCAATGATTGACAGAATCTATTTATAGGCTGATTGATTGTAATTACCCTTGATTAACAGGACTCGGATTTTTAATGCACTGTACACGTAATGTACTTGAGTCTCGAGTTTTCAGTTTACTGAACTATCTACTATAAATAAGCTGAGTGGGACGTGGATGATAGAAAAAGTATTTCAAACAAATTGCCTTACAGTTGCCTGGACTGGAAGTAATTCAGATGTGTGAAAGAATAACTGAAAAAAACTGGAAAAAGAAATAATTCTGTAAAAAATGAACCTCTACAGTCGAAATTAGGAGAGATATTGGTGAAAACATTGAAGTGAGTAACCAACAAATGTGATTCGAATATCACGACTTTACTTCAATAAAAGTTAAAAAAAAATTACAAATATGATTTGTGTTGTGTTTCTTTTATTTCACTGGCATTTGAAGCAGAAATTATATAGAGTTTTTATATATTTGGAGGGATGTCTAAGTACCAAAATAAACACAGTTGCATATTATCCCCCAAAACCATGTTAAGAGCTTAGCTTTTCTTGTAAATGTTTGCATTTTGACAAAGCCCTATATTTGACAGAACAAGGCAGATCCCACCAGTGGTGAAGCCATGGTATGAAATCCTGAGGGATGGGAGGAAACTAGTGAAAAGTGGGGGACATCAAATTTTAAAATTCTTGTTAAAATGATTAATATTTTATATTTGAATAAATAAATATGTTTGTGTTTGTTCAAATCGATCCTTTCATTTGAAACCTAGTTTTATGTAAAACAAGTGTTACCACACAGTAGAACACTGTAATAGGTAAAATGGAAAAGGTTCAAATATAGTGTTTCGACTTAGCATCTGGCATAGAGCATGCTAAAATTATCAAGTATTATCATGCTGAGGAATTACACAAAGTACATGAGACGATATTGGTGTGGATCTCGTCTGTACCATTTATGTAGATACTTTTGTGATGAGAAGAGAGATATTAATGCTCAAATCCTTAACTTCAATGATTGAGACAGTAAACAGTTGAACCTAAAGTAGTGATAACCTATTATCAAACTTGCTATGATTACCGATTATTTCTCTAATTGGTTTTCGAACTTAGTTTCTCTAAATTTCAGATTAGACTTCTACCACATACTTCGTTACTTTTTATCCCCCCTAAAATAGGAATTTTTTTCATTGCTTCTAAATGCATTTTGAAGTATTTAGAGTGACTACATGCAGAACTTTTTTTTAACTCTTACACCCCCCACCCCAGTTTACAGTGAGGGCAATAGTCATGACTTTCATCCGTCTGTCCATCTGTCCGTCCGTCTGTCTATCTATCCATCTGTTAACATTTAGAGTTTTGGTTAAAGTTTGTGGTTAAAGTTTTTTACTGAAGGTTCAAGTGGGTTTTTAGCTCATCTTGACAAAGTCAAGCTGAGCTAATCTCATCGCTCTCCGTCCGTCGTCCGTCGTCTGTCGCCCGTCAACCTCATGTTTTCGTCTTCTCCTCCAAAGCCACTGGGCCAATTCAAATGAAAGTTTGTGTGAGTGATGGTCCCAAAGAGGCATTTCATTTTTGTTCAACTCAACATGCCTAGCCCCTAGGGAGGGAATGGGGGAAAATGCTCCAAAATATTTTTAAAATCTTATCAACAACCAGTGTGTACAATGACTTGATATTTGCTATGGAGCTTCCATATGAGGTGTAGAATCAAGTTTGTTCAAACGAAGTTCGTGAAGTAATATTTGGCTTTGTAATAGGAGGGGTAAGATTTTTGGCCCTCCCAAAATTTCTATTTTCTGAACCGATGGTCCGGTATGAACCAAATTTGGTTTGTGGTATTATTGGGTCATAAGTACTTGACCCATGCAAAAAAAAAAATATTCCGGCATCCCCATGGGAACCCTGGGAGCTAAAAATAGAAATATTTTCAAACGCCCATATTTCCCAAACCACACGGAACAGAGAGCTGTTATTTGGTATGAAGTATTCTTAGGACCAGTAGAACTGAATGGTAAAAAAAAATTGCCATCGGTTATGTTAGGGTGTTCTGTCATGGGCATCGAAAAAATGCTGAGTCAGCATATTTGCAAAAATTTTTAAAAATCTTTTCTCCAGAACCAATAATCAGAATCTTTTGATATATGGTATACAGCATTCATAGTGGGGTCAGATAAAAGTTTGTTGAAATAAAGCTCATTGGTTCATATTTGGGCTCTCTACAGGAGCCCGAAGTTTTAACAGAGGGTAATATGGGGAATATTCTTTAAAAATCTTCTTCTTCGGAACCACCAGTCAGAATCTTTTAATGTTTGGTATACATCATTGTTATAAGGGTCAGATTCAAGATTGGTCAAACCAAGTCCCTAGGTTAATATTTGGGCTTCCTATGGAAGCCCAAATTTTATCTTGGTTCAATATGGAGGGTAATTTAAAAAAATCTTCTTCAGATCCACCAGTCAGAATGCTTTGATATTTGGTATGCAACATCTCTAAGGGGGTCAGATTCAAGGTTGTTCAAATCAGATCCCTAGGTATATATTTGGGCTCACTATGGTAGCCCAAATTTTTACTTAGTGCAATATGAGGAAATTTCTTTAAAAATCTTCTTCAGATCCACCAGTCGGAATGCTTTCATATTTGGTATACAACATCTCTAGGGGAGGTGGGGGTGGGGGGGGGGGGGGGCTTGGGGGGGGGGCAGATTCCAGGTTGTTCAATTCGAGTGCCTAGGTTAATATTTGGGCTCCATATGGGAACACGAAATTTAACTTAGTACAATATGAGGGAATTTATTCAAAAATCTTCTTCTTCAGATCCACTCGTCAGAACGCTTTCACATTTGGTATACAACTTCTCCAGAGGGGTCAGATTCGAGTTTGTTCAAATCGGATCCATAGGTTAATATTTGGGCTCGCTATGGTAGCCCAAATTTGAACTCCGTGCAATTTGAAGAAATTTCTTTACAATTTCTCTTCTTCAGATCCAACAGTCAGAATGCTTTCATATTCGGTACACAACATCTCTAGGGACGTCAGATTCATCTGTGTTCAAATCAAGAGCCTGGGTTAATATTTGGGCTCTCTATGGGAGCCGGAAATTGGCCGTTTTGCTGAAGAATTAAAAATTTTGTATTCAGTACCCTCTAGAGGTGTGTAACTAAGATTAATCCACATAGGTTGTATCAAGGGGCTTCATAGGGGAGCTCTACATCAACTGAAGAAAAGCCATTATGCCCAGATTATTTTTGTCACTCCTGAGGGACTCATGGATTGACAGTGTAGCCTATGGAGATGGCTTGCTTAATGTAAACTCATTCTTGGACTCAGTTTAAATTGTGTTCTGTTCAAGATGAGCGCTTCAGGCCCCGTGGGGCCTCTTGTTTTTTTTCCGGTTTAGTCGTGACATTCGTCTGACTGTTAACATTTGGAGTTTTGGTTAAAGTTTGCGGTTAAAGTTTTTCAGTCAACCTTAAAGTTTTTAGGTTTTTTTTTCTTTTAAACTAATATTACTATTGATTGTATCATTCTCATGATGTTTTTTTTTTATGTTTCATGTTATTTTGGGAAATATTTAACCCTTTTTTGTATGTAATTTAACTTTCAACTTCCAGGTTAAAGTTTTTGGTTAAAGTTTTTTTTTTTTGTGGGGGTGGGGGTGGGGGGGGGGGGAATTACACCTTTAATTCTTCAAACAGTTCAGTGGAATGTCACCGTTTCTTATTTGGAACAATGTCTACTTTCTACTGAACATTTCTACAGTGATTTTCATTAAAATCGGCATGATTTTAACCCCCCTTTTAAACATGTTTTCACACTTACTTTCTTTGTATTTGAAATTAGACTTTGCCACATACTTTCTTACTCTAATTCTGGCAGGGTCAATACAACTTAATGATTCCATTTACATCAATGATTTATTTTATCGGTTTTTGGAAATATTTAACCCTTTTTGCCAATCAAGTTCACTTAGTATTCCCAGTTTAAAGTTTCGGATTAAAGTTCTGCTTTAAAAGGTTCTACCTTTCATTCTCCAGACACTCTGTTACAATGTCTTTTCTTTTTAGCTCACCTGAGCGAAGCTCAAAGGGAGCTTTAATAATCATTTTCCGTCTGTCCGTCCATCGTCTGTCTGTCCGGTATTAACTTTACATTATCATCGACTTCTCAAAAACTACTCAACCAAATTGAACCAAGTCTGGTGTGCATGTTCCCTATCATATGTCAATTCAAATTTGTTCAAATCAAGTTGACCCGCCCCTTGGTAGGCCACGCCCAAAAAGTGAACCTAAATCTTAAAAAAATCTTCTTCTCATGAACCAGCAGTAGCAGAGACTTGATATTGGGTGTGCAGCTTCCTTTTGAGGTGTAGACTTAGATTTGTTCAAGAGAAGTTCGAGGAGCTATATTTGCCTTCATTATGGGAGGGATAAGAATTTTTGCTCCGCCCAAAATTTTTATTTTCCAAATCGAGAGGCTGACTTGAACCAAATTTAACAAGAGGTTTTATTGGGACATAAGTAGTTAATTTATGCCAAAACAATTTTTCCTGTCGCCCCATGGGAGCCACAAGATCTAAAAATAGAAAAAAATTAAAACACCTATATCTCCAAAAGTACACGACACCGAGAATTCTTATTTGGTGTGAAGCTTCCTTAGGACCAACAGAATGGAATAGTAAAAAAAAAATTGCTTTCAGTTTTATCATGGGGTACTTTTTTGGGACTTTGAAAAAGTGCCGAGTTGGCATTTTTTAACACTGTGGGTAATGGGAAAAACATTTAAGACTACTTTTCTCCCAAACCATTGCTCCAAAAGCTTTCAAATTTCACATATAACATCTTTGGAAGATTGTTTCACATGTTTATTGAAATCAACTCCCTGGGTCCATATTTGGGCTCTCTATGGGAGCCCAAATATTTAAATTAGTGCAGTATGAGGAATATTCTTTAAAAATCTTCTTCTTCAGATCTACCGATAAGAATCTTTTGATATTTGGTATGCAGTATCCTTAGGGGGGTGAGATTCAAGTTTGTTCAAGCCGAGTCCCTGGGTTCATATTTAGGCTGAAAATTTGGGGTCCCGGTCCTGACTCAGAAATTTCAGACCAAAATCTGGAAATGAGGTATTTTTTGTTTTTATGCATTTTGGTCAGTTTTATGACAAAAATTATTTTTTTTTTACACTGAAAATTTGGGATCTGGGTGGGACTTTTGTGACAATTTTGTGACCAAAATCTGGAAATGAGTTATTCAAGTCAAGCCCCTGGTTTGATATTCAGACTACCATGTCAGGTGAGCTCCCTCAGGCCCCCTGGGGCCTCTTGTTTTAGATCCACTGGTCAGAATCTTTGGATATTTGGTATAAGCTTTTCTTAGGAGGGGCAGATGCAACTTGTTGAAATCAATTTCATGGGTTGATATTTAGTCTACCTTGTCAGGTGAGCACCCTCAGGCCCCCTGGGGCCTCTTGTTTTCATTTCATGCAAGGTCTGCTGAAGCTGTACACAATGATTTCAAATAATATTGTCATTAATTTAACCCTTTTCACAATGCTTTTCGAACTCAGTTTCTCTAAATTTCAAATTAGGCTTCTACCACATACTTTGTTACTTTTTATCCCCTCCCACAAAGGAGGGATATAGCGCAGAGCTCGCTCCGTCCGTCCGTCCGTCTATCTGTTAGTCCATTTATCCATTCTTTCCTCCAATATGCATTTTGAACTATTTACAGTCACTACATTCAAAACTTTTTTTCATGTAACACCCCCCCCCCCCCCCCCCCCCCCCCCCCACACAACCCACTCGGGGCCAATTAGGCCCTTTTTTTTTCTTTCGTCAAAAATGTATTTTTACAGTTTTGCTTAAAGTTTGTGGTTAAAAACCCAGACAAACACTCTCTCCCCCCACCCCCACTTGGGGCCAATTAGGCACTTTTTTTTCTTTCGTCAAAATGCATTTTTACAGTTTTGCTTAAAGTTTGTGGTTAAAAACCCAGACAAACACCCCTCCCCCCCCCCCCCTCCCCGTGTCAGTTTTTTTTCTTTGCTCAAAATGCATTCTGAATGGTTTGGACTGACCACATAGGGGGAAACAAATGGTCTCCCCTAACACCCCCCACCTCTTCGTCCTCACCCAGGGCTATTTAAGCAATGTTTTTTCTTTAGTACAAAATTCGTTTTTAGCCCAACTGTTTACAGAGAGGGTAGAGAGGGCTATAGACATGACTTTCGTCCGTCCATCTGTTGGTCCATCCATCTGTCTGTAAACAATTGATTTCCAACCGACAACTTCAGTTTGGATTATTTGATTTCAACCAAAGTTGATATGTGTATTTTCCAGCTAGTAATACAGGCCAGGTTTGAATAAAGGTTCCATAACTGCCCCCTCCCCCTTACGGTCGTTTAGGCAGTTTTTCTAAAATGCATTTTGAAGGATTGGGAGTTATTAAATGCAAACAAACAAAAATAGACTACTATAACACATCACCACTGCATACCAAATATTTTGAAGGATTTGGAGTTACTAAATGCAAACACTCCAAAAGCCCAACATTGCTTTATGTACTGCATCTTTAATCCTTTACCTAACACAAGTTGAAGCCAACAGTACAAATTATTTTTCTGAAACCTCAGATTTTTTCCTTTTTTTTTTTACTTCTAACCATGGCTGATCAGTCCTTATTGGAACAAGTTCATCAAGTATGTTTTGGAGTAGAGAAATGAAAAAATAAAATTTGAATAGCAAACAAAGCAATTCTCCAAACACTCTGTTACAACATGTCTTTTTTACGCACCCCCCGACATACAGTGATTGAAGTGTGCATGTGTCCGTCCGTTTGTGTGTGTGTCCATATGTGTGTGTGTCTGAGCCAATAACTCAAAAACTGTTAGGGCCACAGTCACACAATTATAAAGGACCATGGGAGGATGTGTCACACACCATAGCCGGGTTCATACCCTCAAAGTCAAGGTCACATTTCAAAATCACACTAAAAATCAGTCAATATTCGTGTCTCAGCCATAACTCAGAAACGGATCATAGTACAATTGTTAAACTTTTTACAAATGGAACAAGTTCATCAAGTATGTTTTGGAGTAGAGAAATGAAAAAATAAAATTTGAATAGCAAACAAAGCAATTCTCCAAACACTCTGTTACAACATGTCTTTTTTACGCCCCCCCCCCCCCCCGACATACAGTGATTGAAGTGTGCATGTGTCCGTCCGTTTGTGTGTGTGTCCATATGTGTGTGTGTCTGAGCCAATAACTCAAAAACTGTTAGGGCCACAGTCACACAATTATAAAGGACCATGGGAGGATGTGTCACACACCATAGCCGGGTTCATACCCTCAAAGTCAAGGTCACATTTCAAAATCACACTAAAAATCAGTCAATATTCGTGTCTCAGCCATAACTCAGAAACGGATCATAGTACAATTGTTAAACTTTTTACAAATGTTAAAGACAGTCAGAAGGTGTGTCGCGTATAATAGTTTCTGCCGCATCTGCAAGGTGAAGGTCACAATTGACCTTCATATCTTCAGGGTCACAAATCGTGTCTCAAGCATAACTCCAAAACTATTAGGGCTACAATCATCTATCTTCGCTCAATTATAAAGGACAACAGGTGTGTCAGACACCACAACCAGGTCCGTATGGTCAAGGTCACATTTCAAGGTCACACTGAAAATCATCAATATTTGTGTCTCCCCCATAACTCAGAAACGAACCAAAGTACAAATATTAAACTTTTCACCAAGTTTGTAAGGTCAAGGTCACATTTCAAGGTCACATTGAAAATCATCAGTATTCGTGTCTCCCCCATAACTCAGAAACGAACCAAAGTACAAATATTAAACTTTTTCAAATTTTAAGGACAGTCAGAAGGTGTGTCGCGTGCATTAGTTTTCGCCGCATCTTCAAGGTGAAGGTCACAATTGACCTTCATATGTTCAGCTTCACAAATTGTGTATCAAGCATAACTCCAAAACTATTAGGGCTACAATCATCTTACTTCGATCAATTATTTCCAAAGTTATGGCCCTTTTCACTCTTGAATTGATACTTTTTGGCAGGTCAGGGGCATTGGCACACACTTTGCGTTGCCCTTCTTGTTTCCTTTGGGGCAAGGGCTACTGAAGCTGTATACAGTGGCTTCAAATAATATTGGCATTAATTTAACCCTTTTCAAAATGGTTTTTGAACTTAGTTTCTCTAAATTTCAAATTAGGCTCTACCACATACTTTGTTACTTTCCCTCCACAAGGGAGGGATATAGCCTAGAGCTCCATCAGTCTGTCTGCTCTGTCCATCTGTCCGCCTATCCAAACTTTGTTTATGGCATAACTTGAATAATAGTTAACAAATTTCAATTTTTTTTCAGTAAATATCTCTATATCAACATTGTCTCCATTAAGTTCGATGACCACCATTATCCAATGAAAATTGTATGGAGTTATTGAAGGATTGGGAGTTATAACATGCAAAAAAAAAATGGACTCCTATAGCCCAGCCCTCTGCCCCCTTCCCCCCCCCCCCCCCCCCCCCCCACCTTTCTATCATGAGTGCAGATATGTCCGATTCATTAGGTAAATGGTTAACAAAAAATAGCTCAGACTATTTTGTGTCTAAGCATTGCCATTTTGGTGTACAGCTTTGTTATGGATACTGAAAGATCAAGTTTGAATTTCGTTCCGCTCAGTTGATTTTGGTGGAGTTAACTGCCCTTGAACTTAGTTAACGTTTTCCGGACTTTTTTTCAATATGTATTGGCATAACCCGGTATTGAGAATACTTTTAGTCCCCCATGGATTAACCGTGAAGGGAACTTATGGATTGCACTGTCTGTCTGTCTGTCCTTCTGTCCTGTTACCATCTGTATCTCAAAGATGCTTTGGCGCTTTTGTTTCAAACTTTGATTTGTTGGGGCATTAGGAAAAATGGATGCACGTTAATTTTTTTCTGCAAAAAATTCAAGATGGCCGACTGGTCGCCATTTTTTTTTTAAATTACGTATAATTTATTATATGCTCAAAACTTCTGAACGACATTTACGATGTCATTAATTTTTGGTATTGAGGTCTAGCAGCATAAGATAAATAACATATCATACAGGTTTATTTCTCGTGCATAAATTATACAAATTAGACTTACTTAATCTCTTTATTTTTCGGGTAATATTTTTAGCCCGACTGTCTGTCTGTCCATCTTTCTGTCTGTCCGTCTGTCTTTTTCTGTTAACATTTAGAGTTTTGGTTAAAGTTTGTGGTTCAAGTTTTTTACTGAAGGTTCAAGTGGTTTTTTTTTGTTTTTTTTTTAGCTCACCGAAGGGAGCTTAACTTATCACTGGCCGTCTGTTGTCCATCGTCTGTCGTCCGTCGTCTGTCGTCCGTTGTGGTCCATCGTCGTGAACATTTTTCAAATGACTTCTCCTCTGAAACCACTGGTCCGATTTTCACGAAACTTCATGTGGATGTTCATTACTATATGGCAATTCATGTTTGTTCAAATGGAATGGCCACGTCCTTTGGGGGCTCTGTATGGGGCATAACTCTGATAGCACCATATGAATTATAGAAAAATTATTAAAAAATCTTCTTCTCCAGAACCAGTGGGCAGAATCTTTTGATACTTGGGGTGGATCTGATTCAAGTTTGTTCAAATCGGCCCCCTGGATTCATATTTGGGCTCACTATCAAAGTTCGAATTCGAACTTAGTGCATTTCAGGCAAATTTCTTAAAAAATCTTCTCCAGATCCAGCAGGCAGAATCTATTGATATATGGTATGCAACATTGTGGGGTGGATCTGATTCAAGTTTGTTCAAATCGGCCCCCTGGATTCACATTTGGGCTCAGTATAGAAGCCAGAATTCGAACTTCGTGCATTCCAGGCAAATTTCTTAAAAAATCTTCTTCTCAAGATCCAGCAGGCAGAATCTTTTGATATTTGGTATGCAACATTGTGGGGTGGATTTGATTCAAGATTGTTCAAATTGGCCCCCTGGATTCACATTTGGGCTCAGTATAGAAGCCCGAATTCAAACTTAATGCATTTCAGGCAAATTTCTTAAAAAATCTTCTTCTCCAGATCCAGCAGGCAGAATCTATTGATATTTGGTATGCAACATTGTGGGGTGGATCTGATTCAAGTTTGTTCAAATACGGCCCCCTGGATTCATATTTGGGCTCACTATAGAAGCCCGATTTCGAACTTGGTGCATTTCAGGCAAATTTCTTAAAAAATCTTCTTCTCCAGATCCAGCAGGCAGAATCTTTTGAAATTTGGTATGCACCATGCTTAGGGGGGTGATATTCAAGTTTGTTCAATCCAAGTCCCTGGGTTCATATTTGGGCTCACTGTGGTAGCCCGAATTATAACTTAGTTCAAAATGAGAAATTTTCTTTAAAAATCTTCTTCTTCAGATCCAGCAGTCAGAATGTTTTGATATTTGGTATGCAGCATCCTTAGGGGGGTGAGATTCAAGTTTGTTCAAACCATGTCCCTTGTTCCATATTTGGGCTCACAGTGGGAGCCCAAATGATAACTTGGTTGAAAATGAGGAATTTTCTTTAAAAATCTTCTTCTTCAGATCCAGCAGTCGGAATGTTTTGATATATGGTGTGTAGCATCCTTGGGGAGGGGTGAGATTCAAGTTTGTTAAAGCAAAGTCCCTGGGTCCATATTTGGGAACATTCATGTTTGTTCAAATGAAATGGCCACATCCCTTGGGGGCTCTGTATGGGGCATAACTCTGATAGCACCATATGAATTATAGAAAAATTATTAAAAAATCTTCTCCAGAACCAGTGGACAGAATCCTTTGATACTTGGTATGCAGCATCTTGGTATGGGTCTGGTTCAAGTTTGTTCAAATCGAGTCCCTCAACCAATATTGGGGCTCACTATGGGGACATGAATTTTTACATAGTGCAATTTAAGAAAAATTCTTTAAAAATCTTCTTCTCCAGAACCAATGGGCGGAATCTTTTGATATTTAGTATGCAGCATCTTGGTATGGGTCTGATTCAAGTTTGTTCAAATCGAGTCCCTTGATCAATATTGGGGCTCCCTATTGGGGCATGAATTTTTCCTTTGTGCAATTTAAGGAAAAATCTTCTTCTCCAGAACCAGTGGGCAGTATCTTTTGATATTTGGTATACAACATCTTGGTATGGGTCTGATTCAAGTTTGTTCAAATTGAGACCCTTGATCCATATTGGGGCTCACTAAAGGGGTGTGAATATTTACTTAGTGCAATTTAAGAAAATTTCTTTAAAAAACTTCTTTTCCGGAACCGATTGGCAGAATCTTTTGATATTTGGTATACAGCATCTTGGTATGGGTCTGATTCAAGTTTGTTCAAATTGAATCCCCCGTTCAATATTGGGGATCTCTATGGGGGTTTGAATTTTTACTTAGTGCAATTTAAGAAAAAATCTTTAACAATCTTCTTCACCAGAACCAGTGGGCAGAATCTTTAGATATTTGGTATGCAGCATCTTGGTATGGGTTGGATTTACGTTTGTTCAAATTGAGTCTTTTGGTCAATATTGGAGCTCACTATGGGTCCGTGAATGTTTATTTTGTGCAATTCAAGGAAAATTCTTTAAAAATCTTCTTCAGAACCATCATGCAGAATCTTTTGCTATTTGATCAGCAGCATTGTCCCATTCAGTCCTGTTGATGTTTTAGCTCTACAGAGAGTATAGATTTACTCTGTAGAACCTTAAGAATAGCTTTTGATAAAATTTGTGTCTTAACAGTATGGAACATTCGGTGAGTGCCTAAGACCCCCTGGGGTCTCTTGTTCTTATTCCTGTTTAGTTGACATTTGGAGTTTTGGTTAAAGTTTGTGGTTAAAGTTTTTTATTCAACCTTCAAGTACAGACTATACCCGGTATTTCTTGTCTGATTGTCACGAAATTTCATATGCAGGTTTTAGGTCATGTCTACATGAGAATGTTCCCTTTTGGTCGTGATCGGTCAACCGGTATGGCTGCCCAAGCCCAAAACCCGAAAACCATTAGCACAGTCTACAGGTCGTATTTATGAAGGGATTTCATTGCAACTTCATAGAATGCCTCTGTATAATGCCTAGAAGAGAACGTCCCTGTTTGGGCATGATCTGTCAACACTGATGGCTGCCCAAGCCCAAAACCCCAAAACATTTAGCACAGTCTGCATGTCATGTTTAATATGGACGGATTTCATTTTAACTTGATATGATGACTCCGTATGATGTCTAGATGAGAATTTCCCCACTTGGGCGTGATCTATCAACCATCCTGACTGCCCGAGCCCAAAACCCGAAAACCTTTAGCACAGTCTACATGTCATATTTATGGAGGAATTTCATTGTAACTTCATAGGTTGACTTCATATAATTTCTACACATCAGAAAGTCCCCTTTTGGACGTGATTGGGCAACTGTCATGGCTACAGGTGCCCGAAGCCCGAAAACCTTCAGCACAGTCTACAGGTCATATTTATGAAGGGATTTCATTGTAACTTTGTAGGATCAATCCACATGATGCCAACATGAGAATGTCCCTTTTGGTTGCTATCATTCAACCATGATGGCTACCTGAGCCCAAAGCCCGAAAACCTTTAGCACAGTCTACAGGTCATATTTATGGAGTTATTTCATTGTAACTTGATAGGTTGACTTCATATAATGTCTAGATGAGAACGTCCCCTTTTGGGGAACAGTGATGGCAACAGAGGCCCGAAGCCCGAAAACCTTTAGAATATTCCACAGGCCATAATTATGAAGGGATTTCATTGTCGCGTGGTATGGTGACTCCAAGTTTGTGGTTAAAAACCCAGACAAACGCCACTACCCACCCCCCTCCCTCACCCCCCATCCCCACCACCATGGTGCCAGTTAGGTATTTTTTTTTTCTCTGCTCAAAATGCATTCTGAAGTATTTAGCCTGACCACATGTGGAAAAAAAAAATGGACTCCCCTAACACACCCCCACTCTCCCCCACCCCTCATCCCTCATTCCTCATTCCCTGTCCCTCTTCCTCCACCCCCACTTCCTCCTCACCCAGGGCCATTCATGCAATATTTTTTCTTTGGTACAAAATGCATTTGTAGCCTGACTGTTTATAGTCAGGGCTATAGTCATGACTTTCATCCGGCCATCTGTCGGTCCATCCATCTGTCTGTAAACAATTGGTTTCGGACTTCTTTTTTTTCTGCATTTTTAGCCTGACTGTTTATAGTCAGGGCTATAGTCATGACTTTCGTCCGTTCATCTGTTGGTCCATCCATCTGTCTGTAAACAATTGGTTTCTGACTGATAACTCCAGTTTGGATTATTTGATTTCAACCAAAGTTGATATGTGTATTTTCCAGCTAGTAATACAGGCCAGGTTTCAGTATAGGTTCCACAACTGCCCCCTGGGTGCCTCTTGGCACTCTCCAATAAATGGTAATAAAATAATTTTGTTCGAACTTTTTTTTTTGTGTTTCCACTGCTGAGCAAACGAGGTAATAAATACAGAGTATTCAGGAGAGCCTTGATAGTGGTTTCTAGCCCTCAACCAGTTAATGAGGGGAATGCAGCCGTTTACCAGCCAAAAAAATATGCTGACAGTATGCCTGCCAAAATTTTAAATGCCAGGAATAGAATGCCAGTAGTTGATGATGCAGAATGCTTGTTTAATCGAACATCTTAAAACTGTTGTGCATTCCTTTTCTTTGCAGTAATGAAAATAGAAAATAACAGATTAACATAAATGATTTTTGGATTTAAGAAGAGAACAAAATACAGTGAGTATTCTTAACCATTTACTTTCTTTATCTTGAAAACAACTTCCTTTATAAGATATTCATCATTTTCAGCTCACCTGGGTAAATTTCCAGGGTAACGTTACTGACACCTTCTGTCTGTCCATCCGTCCACCCTTAACTTTGTTATTGAATGGTACTGATCACTTTCTGTTTGTCTGTCTGTCATTCTTAACTCAGTTCAGCTACTAAACTGAATAGAACCAAATTTGGCATGCATGTTCCATATCACATGTCTTCCCACCAGGTAGGGGTAATTGTGTACAAGTGTCCTTGGGCAAGGCACCTACTCCCATGGCACTGTGTACTAAGGCGTACTGCACATTGATGGTGAACAGACCTTTACCTGCTGCAAACTTGGCTTATGTCAGGCCTTGACAATTCCATATTTTGATTAACCCATTAACATGTTACCCATTTAGTTGTTCATTAACCTATTCTGAAGGTTAAGTAAATTTGTTTCATTAACCTGTTGGTTAACCAAAAATCCAAATACGATATGCCACAGGCATATCCAGAAAACTGTAGACCAGCGCTGGTGGGAAGGTTTGGGAGGGAAATGTAGAGTTATGCCCCTTCTGTTGGCAACATATGATGACTTCAGACGATAAAAATATCAACCAAACAGAAATACGCAATCACTAGAAATATAGAGTTATGCCTCTTCTATTAGCAGAATTGCATACAAGAGTTGTGTTGCATCTTCTATCGGCACCATTGCATATAGCGGTGAATAGGTCCAGAATTGATTTGGTTCTGGGCCACATCATACATCAGGCTGCAGTGCATTTCAAGTTCTATAAACTGTAATAACCTGTTTCTAATTATGCTAACAGTAGTCCAAACATGGGCTGAAAGTCTGTAATATAATTTTTAGCTCACCTGAGCGAAGCACAAGGGGAACTTTACTGATCACTTTCCGTCCGTCGTCCGTCGTCCGTCGTTAACTTTACTTTATCGACTTCTTCTCACAAACTACTCAACCAAATTGAACCAAAACTGGTGTGCATGTTCCCTATCATATGTCAATTCAAGTTTGTTCGAATCAAGTTGACCCGCCCCTTGGTAGGGCCACGCCCAAAAAGTGAGCCTAAATCTTAAAAATCTTCTTCTCATGAACCAGCAGTAGCAGAGACTTGATATTAGGTGTGCATCTTCCTTTTGAGGTGTAGACTCAGATTTGTTCAAGAGAAGTTCTAGGGGCTATATTTGCCATCGTTATGGGAGGGGCAAGAATTTTTGGCCCGCCAAAAATTTCTATATTTTTATACTGTACCAATGACCCAGACTCAGCTGGTGCTAACTCTTAAATTCTAGGGCCAAACACAAATTCCCCCCCCCCCCCCCCACTCCCCCAAATTTGCATCAAAATCCAAAAAATATATGTCCTATGTGATCCTCCATACTTTTATCCACTGAGCATGCTCAGTGTCAAGGAAGTGTGAAATTGGAGCCAAATCCTCATTCTTTGTTTGGCCCTGAAATCAGTAACATCTCACTGATATTTGTGCTTATAAATCTCAGTTAAAATAATGCCAGACACAAAATCATGAAAGAAATGGTGGACCTAAGGATGAAATAAGAGGATGAGAAGAAGAAACAGTGGAAGGATGTGTCCAGGGCTGTAACTTATAATATTTTTATACTGTACCAATGACCCAGACATAGCTGGTGCTAACTCTTAAAATATAGGGCCAAACACAAATTTTGCCCCCCAATCCCCAAAATTTGCATCCAAAACCAAAGAAAACATGTCCTGAAAGGCCCTCCACACTTCGCCTCTACTGCGCATGCGCAGTGTCAAGGACGTTCCGAAATTGGCGCCATTAATCATTCTAAGTTTGGCCCTTCATCAGTTAACATCTGACTGATCTTTGTGCTTGTAAATCTCAGTTTAAATGATGCCAGACACATAAATATTAGTGAAATGGTGATTCTAAGGAGGATAGAGAAGGAGGAGAGGAAAAAATGTGTGACAGAATATTATCAGGGCTGTAACTTAAAAATTTTTAATGAAATTATGTTAAGTTACCTATTTTCGAGGCAGCAGCCATTTTGTTGTCATTCTGATTATTTAGTTACACTGTTTTTTTAGTGTTTTCCTCTCTCCCTGTCCTTTAAGTCCCCCCTTGCTATTCTCCCATGCTTTTGGCATAGTTTTTGTAATTATTATTACTAATTTTTCTTGGGAGTTTTAGCTGAATAACAGAATGAATTCTGTTCTTTTCCCCATGTTTACGTCTTCACCTACGGGTGGTTAGGCGTTGTGTTCTGCATCTACCATCTGATGTTCTGCAGTTTCTTCCCTGGAAGTCTCTGTTTTGCATCAGATAGTGTATTTTTGGTAACTGATTTCGGACCTGGGTGCCTGGAGTCTTATTTTAGTGTTTTTACACTCATTGTTTACATTTACAACAGCCCTCTGTGTGAGGGGGGGATTTCTGGAAAATAATATCTTGATGTTATTTTAATCATTTCTAGATACATTATTATTGTTCGTAAGTGTTGAATAAATTGTTTAAAATATTTTTAAAATTTTTGTCCACACTTAGGCTTGGGATCCATTGGGGCTCAACGTTACTTTTCAGAAACTTGGGCTGTTCTGAAAAAATATTTTTTCAAAATATTTTGATTTCAATTATTTTTTCTATATTAATGGATCATATTATTATTATGTATTTTGATTGCCAGGGGTTAGTGCGAGTACCAGGACTTGTTTTCTTTTCACATTGAAAGGATATTGATCAATTGTAATAAGAGGAAGTCTTCCTCTGACTTTATAATCATTCTATATGTGGTCAGTGTACTCGCATTAACTCCTGTTCTGTATCGTATGATTTCGATGACAATATGGGAAGCGTATGTCACGGTATGTTATTGGGGAATTGGACACTCCGGTCCTTTCCCCGCTGGGTCACTCTACTTTATCAATTTCTATTTCAGACGATCAAGATTAGGGTGATGTATCTGTGATGTCTTCCAACAGTGTGCCTCCATCGTCACAATTAATGAAGGGCTAGCGGAAAAGTGCTCATGTAAATACGCCAATTGCCTAAGAGGACCCTAGTAGGTTCGACGGCCTTTGACGTCCGCTAGCTCGCCCGGTGTAGCGTCCATTCACCGAATGGTTCGGCAGCCGGGTTCGTCCGTTGCGGTCTAGAAGGAATTTTGGGGTGATGTGAGCACTATAAATCAACCTAATGCACACCCAGTGACGTCGGATCGGAGGGAGAACGGAGGAAGCCTTTTAGTCCGGTTCATAGCTCGTTCCGGTCCATCCGGACGGCAAGCGAGAGAGGCCCCTCTCTCGTTCAACAACATCTGGCCCCAGATGTTGTGGTACAAAATGTTTCGCATTCGGAGCATACGTCCGTCGCTCGGGACGCTCCGACATATAGTCAGTCCGGAGTAGACTGTCAATAAGGCTTCCTCATTCTCATAGTTGCGCACACGACCGCTCTTGGCTACGTGTCCACGGATATTCAGTCAGCTTCGCCAGTCAGAGATTCATCGGCGACCAGGTCACACCATCCGGTAGCCAGGGACACGAGGCCTGCAGACTCCGGACGTTCGCATAGGAAGTGTGCGGGAGTCAACGTACACGGAGCTTCCGACGGCAATGCATCGTAAGACCGCTACTGCACAGGCCTCGGGAACGGACGTGCTTTCCTAAATAGCACAGTTTATCGCAGCATCCCAGCATCAACTGAATCTGTCGCATATTTTTTATCCGACGATGCTGGGTCGGGACGCTCCGCGGAAGCGGGTACGGACGTCCGAAAATTTCATCCGGTCCGACGGGATACTGAAAGGGATTTGGAGGAGTCGTGACGCTCCGTTATATTGACAGTCCTAGAGACTGCCCTTAATGCTTCCTCATCCTCACAGCAGGGCACACGACCGCACATTGGCTACGTGACCTCGAGTATCCGATCAGTTTCGTCATTCAGTGATTCCACGGCGAATAGGTCGCGCCATCCGGTAGCCAAGGGACACGAGGCCTATACACTCCGTTCGCTTGCATATTGGTAGTATGCACGGGGTAACGATCACGGAGCTTCCAGCGGCAATGCATTGTAGGACCGCTTCTCCTGAGGCCTCAGTGGCAGACGTGCTATCCGAGTTAGCACAGTTGTTTCGCAGCATCCCAGCAATTGACAGTTTCTTGGTCGAATCAGGAATTATCCGACGGCGCTGGGTCGGTGCGGTCCGCGGTTGCATCAGGTACGGACGACCGAACGCTTTATAGGGTCCGACAGGATGGCGAAAGGGATTCGAAAGTTTTCGAGTTTTCCCTTTAGTAGTATCGGAAGCTGCCTTTCATATCTTCTGGCATTATCTTCCGGTGATTGTTATTTCGGACTTCATTGCTGCGATCTTGGATAAGAGACTTAAAGCGTCATTGGACTCGGATTTTTCGATCGGTTCAGGGACATTGTCCCTGACTTACCGACGCAGTCCAATAATGTCATTACAACATGTGTTTTATTTTTCGACGCTATATATGCATACAAGCCTGCTACCAAGCATGATAGTTTAGTTTCTTGTCCGCGTTGCTCATTTCTGCCGTTTTATCATTTATACGAATAGTTTATTTTGGCAGAGCAGGGCATACCGAGAGTTCATATGCGTCTAGACGGTGTGGTTAAAGACTGGAAATATTCTTTTTCGCCATTTATGTCTTTTCCAACTTCAATGTTGGAAACGACATGATGTATAGTAGACTTAACTTAGACGCTTTATCATACGTAATCCGCCTTACTGAGGCGTTATCATTACGTCTTCAAGAAAAGATTTACGGGATATTATTCTCAATGTAATTTCTTTTGAGGGCAGTAGTTTGTTCACGTATAACTCCGCCCTTCAGTGGCTGATTGGAGTTGGTTAGACGTGACGCAGCCCTAGCTACATCCACACCCGTGGATAGTAAGGTTAAGAACTCTCTCAGAGTCGCTTCGTTCTCGGAGGAACTTCTCTTCGACGGCAACTTTTCGGCAATCCATGAATTGCTCGATTTACACGTTCTCTTGTCTATCTAGTGTTACAAGAGATTCAGACTGGGGCAAACATTCGGTGGTTGACTCAGAGAGTGGCACCGCAGTTGCCGGACCCGAGTGATGCTGTTATGACGGTTGCCAGTCAAACAGATTGGGATATAATACTGATCCGAAAGGATTCGAAGTGCCAGGGTCTTTGGGTTCCGCAGTCTCTTAGCAACCAATTTTCTTCCGCGGAATAATGTTTTTTAGGCTTGCTTTATGTCATTGCATGAACATTATTCAGAAACGCATGCCCAAATCCTATCCGTTAATTCGACAGTAGTGGCGTATCTCTGGAACCAGGGAGGCACTCTTTCGTTTCCGTTATTCAATTTAATGGAAAGAATCCGTCTGTTGGTTATAGTACACCAAGTTCTGTTTTGGTCCGTCATATTCCGGGTCGTCTGATTGTTTTACCGGACTCCCATTCACTTAGGGGTCGCTTGTTGCTGTCAGAATGGACTCTCAACAAACAAGTATTCAATCAGATTTGCTATCTATGGGAGCGCCCAATGATGATTTATTTACGACACAGCTTGCTAATCTATTGCAGACGTATGTGTTGGCTTGTCCAGATCTCTGAGCTAATGTTGTTAACGCTCTATTGATCTATAGGACGGAATGATAGGATACGCGTATCCTCCGGCGCTGTTGTTTCAGCAGGTATTGCTAAGATAAACAACCACAATACATTTCTGTTGATAGCATCTCTATCTTCACAGAGATCATGGGTAATTTACTCTCTTGTCTACTGTGGGACTTAACGTGAAATCTTCCTCAATGTGAGGATCTTTTTTCACTGGGTAAATCGTGTCATCTTTATCACAACCCACAAGGTCGCAACCTTCATGTATTCCGTTGTGTGGTCCGTATTGCATTGTAAGCATTGTACTGGACGAGCTTTGGACGCGATTTCTTACTATAGGAGATCCTCTTCTTCGCTATTCTATGCGGCTAAAGTGGAGGCTCTTCCGTCGTTGGTGTAGGGATCATTATGTTCATATTGTTGATCCCTCCATACTACTCATTGCAATTTTTTAGTATACTTGTTTCACAAGATCTACTGCAGCCTGTTATTATTAAGGTTATAGGTTTATGTTACCTCATACCTATGCACTCTAGGATAGTTTACAATTGAGTCTTATGTCTCTTTATCTAAGTCAGTTAGTAACTTTTTGATAAATAGACTTAGAATCTTTAGATTAAATTCCTATATGGATTTTAACTTCGGTTCTTATTTAGCTAAGTAATCATTTGAGCCTCTGGAAACAGTAGTTTTCAAATTCTGACCTTTTAGACAGTAATTCTGTTGGTTTCTCTTTTACTGTAGAGTCAGTGAGTTTCATGCACTATCGATGGATGATTTTCACTTTCGTAGTTTCGGAATCACTATTCCGTTACTATTTAGGTTGGATTTTTGCATAAGAGTTAGGCTCCTAATATCCGGAACCTGTTGTTGTTAAGGTCCTTCCGTCTTCGTACGGGCATAGGCCTTTACTCTTTCCGGATAGAGTTTATGTATTTATAAACAGATATCTGTTTATTACTATGGGCGTAAGCTTCTTCTGTCTTTGATGCCTAGTAGAAGGACGTTACGCTCCATTCTATTGTTAATGGATTCTATTAACTATCGGTACTGCTTATGGTATATCATTGACTTAGCAGTTGTGCTTAAGATTTCGGCTCATGAAGTAAGAGTTCTTCTACATCTTGGGCTTACATTAATAGTGTCGCTATTATAGATTTTTGAAGGCTGCTCATTGCGCTCTGCCATCC
Organism: Pictodentalium vernedei; assembly: GCA_031216915.1. Classification (NCBI taxonomy): domain Eukaryota; kingdom Metazoa; phylum Mollusca; class Scaphopoda; order Dentaliida; family Dentaliidae; genus Pictodentalium; species Pictodentalium vernedei. The sequence continues at coordinate 407,704,650 of CM062292.1, read as the reverse complement.
ACATTCATGAATTTTTATCTCAGAAATATCGAGTCTATTTCTGGAGGCCTCTGTTGTTAGGTCTATTATCTACTACTCAGAATGTCATTCACTTAACAGTTGCTACTATAGCTAGATAGGCTGTCTGTTTCGGCAGTGTCTCCGTTCTGCTGCCCTCTTCGCTCTGGGCTATTTGACCCAGGGCAAGAAAAAGGGGGGGGGGGGGGGGGGGAGGGTGTTCCCTTGGGTCACCTGTTTTACTATGAAACAAGGGGATACCTCCTCCGGAGTTAGTAATTCTGAGCTGTTATGGGGATGGTTGTTTAGTGAGAAGTTTAGGTTTTTAAAATTCATTCAAGTCTTAGTTTTTAAAGTATAGCTTTTGATTATTGCATATGTCAACGGACATGATTATGCATTCCTCAGACACTTTTAGGAGTATAAGAGTCTCTATTCTCTAGACTTACTTTATTTATTGGCTTACTTTAAAAATTATTAGTATAAGGATTATATTGGATATTAATAGAGTACATGGATGTATGAAGCTCAATTTTGGAAGGTGTTGTATCTTTCTAATTTATCATAAATAAGAAAGATACATGTAAGGCCTATTACTTCTTTTTCCCTACAGGGGATGACTCTATTTTATATTATTGAGCGTATTCCATTTTGCTCTATGTCCTTGGCCCTCCAGCCTTTTTACTATTCAGCTATGTCTGGGTCATTGGTACAGTATAAAAATGTTAAAAAATTTATAGTAATTTCTATATTTTTTATACTTACCAATGACCCAGACGGGGATGGCCCTCCCAGGAGTTGGGAACTCTTGCCTCCCCGCTGAGTACATAGCGCTTACCAGGCACTGGTTTTTACAATGATTAATGGCGCCAATTTCGGAACGTCCTTGACACTGCGCATGCGCAGTAGAGGCGAAGTGTGGAGGGCCTTTCAGGACATGTTTTCTTTGGTTTTAGATGCAAATTTTGGGGATTGGGGGCAAAATTTGTGTTTGGCCCTATATTTTAAGAGTTAGCACCAGCTATGTCTGGGTCATTGGTAAGTATAAAAAATATAGAAATTACTATAAATTTTTTAACTTTTATGCAAAATTATTTCATGTTCCCTAATTTCGGGGCATAGGCCTAAGGTTTACATTCTTGTTGTGAAATTTTCACAGTTTATTCAGAGTTTCCTCTCCCCCTTTCTTTAATACCCCCCTTGTTATTCTCCGATGCTTTTGGCATAATTTTTGTAATTTTTTTACTGAAATTTCTTGGGAGTTTTGGCTTGGTAACAGAATGTTTATTCTGTTTTTCCCCATGGTTACGTCCTCACCCTCGGGTGGTTAGGCGTTTCGGTCATGCATCTACCATCTGATGTACTGCAGTTTCTTCTCAGGAAGCCACTGTTTTACACCGGATAGTGTTTAAATTGGTTACTGATTTTGGGCCATATTATCAGTGCCTGGAGTCTTGTTTCCAGTTTTATTCACTTTGTTCATGTTGACAACGGTTGCTTCTGATAGTGATTCCTTTTCTTCTATTAGTTCTACTCAGAGCCAGATACATTAATATTGTCCGTAAGTGTAACATTAATTTTTAAACATGTTTTAACAAGTTTTGTCCACATTTAGGCTTTTTTGGGATCCATTTGGGCTCATCGTTCCCATTGGGAACTTGGGCTCATTTTGAAAATTTTTTGAAAAAATTTTTTTCTTTTGAATTAATTTTCGAAATGTTTGTAATGGATTATTATTATTATGTACCTTTCTTTTCAAGGGTTGGTGCGAGTACGATGAATGTTTAATATTTTTTCAAAATGAAAGAATATTGTTCAATTGTAAATCGAGGAAGTCTTCCTCTGATTCTCATGGCCATTATATTTGTTGTAGTCTGTGTACTCGCACTAATTCTTGCTCAGTGTGTGCCAATTCAGATGACAAATGTTGGAGACGTGTGTCACGGTATATTGTTAGTGGTGAGAGGTCCGTGCTGGTCCTCTCTCCACAGGGTCACTGTAGTTTTTTCAATCTCTTTTCAGAGGAACAAGAACAGGGTGATGTTTCCGTGATGTCTTCAAAAGTGTGCTTCTGTCGTAGCAATAATGAGCTAGCGGCAAAGTGCTCAAGGTATGCGGCAAGTGCCTAAGAGGTCCCACGTAGGATCGATGGTCACTTGTCGCCCACTAGCTCCCCCGGTGAAGCAATCGTTCACGAAATGTTTGTGACACCGGGTTAGTCCGTTGCGGTCCAGGAGAGGAGAAGGGGTGTTGCGAGCACTATAATCTCGAATCACGCACACCCGGCGACGACGGATTGGAGGATGGAACAGAGGAAGCCAGTCAGTCCGGTAGCTAGCTCGTCCAGGTCTATACGGACAGCGAGCGAGAGAGGCCCCCTCTCTCTTACAACAACATCTGGGCCGAGATGTTGTTGTATGTAACGTTCGTTAGACGGAGCATATGTCCACTCCTCCTGCTCGGGATGCTCCGTCGCATAGACAGTCTGACGCGGCTTGTCTATTGGCTTCCTCATCCACACGTCGGCACACACGACCACACCTTGGCTATGTGACCGCAGATATCCAGCCAGGGAGTCCATGTCGACCAGGTCACGCCATCCGCTAGCCAAGGACACGAGGCCTTTCCAGTTGGGACGTTCGCATATCACAGGTATGCAGGAATTAATGTCCCAGTAGCTTCCAGCGGCTAAATTACGTAAGACCGCGGCTCCAGAGGCCTCCGTGACGGACTTGCTATCACAGATAGCTCAATTCATCGCAGCATCCCAGCAGCTGTCAGAAACTTTTTCAGTAATGAAACTGTCTGAGCAAGCTGGTCGGTTCGCTCCCCTGCAGAGTCAGTAAGGGACGACCGAGATTCTTATGTGGTCCAGGTGGATGGTAAAAGGGAATCAGCACAGCTGAAATTTTCCCTTTCCGAACAACTTAAGGTGGCCGTAGATTTCATCCGGCATCACCTTTTAGAAGTTGTTTCTCCGGACCAAAATGCTGTGTTACCTGATAAGAAACTGAAAGTGTCACTGGACACAGACTTTTTCGGTCGGATTAGGGACACTGTCCTTCAGTTTCCAAACCAGTCCAGAAATGTCACGGACATTTGAACTTTTGAATGACGCTATATTCAAGCTAGCCTCTAAGACTGGCAAATCCGGTTTCTTATTGCCTAGCGCTATACAGCTGCCTTTCATCAGTGCTAGACATAGATTTGAAACGGCAGGACAAGGCGTGCCGAGAGTTCCTCTGCGTTTGGACGACTGGGCTGAAGACCTGGAATTGTCATTGCCACCGTCCATGTCTATTAGCTCCAGTACACTGGAGACGACAATCTCGTCTAATAGAATTAATTAAGATGCATTATCTCACGCAGATCACCTTACCAGAGCGTTATCACTACGTCTCGAAGGGAAAGAATTCCAGGATGTTCAAACTTCCTTGAGAGTTCTTTCGAGGGCTATAGCATATTCTACGTATAACTCCGCCCTTTCAGTGGCAATATGGAGTTTGTCAGACGTGATGCTGCCCTGGCTGCATCCACAAGATTGGATAGTAAGGTGAAAAAACTCTCTTCCAGTCTCTCAGGTCTCAGGAGAGCTTCTCTTCGACGTTAAGCTTTCTACGATCTATAATCAGATTACTAAGAAAGCTTCGGATTCTCTGCTTTCAATTCCGCTTTGAAAAAGTCGGACTCAGCAGGGAGGAGTAATTCAGGTACTTCGGGGGCGAATACGTCCAAAGGAAGTTCCTAGGATCTAAGAAAGCCTCTACGTCTTACTCCGGAGACCGTCAAAGTAGCGACTCACATAGGGGTCATAATGCGGGCCAAGATATCCAGTCAGACGCCCCTAGGTCGACTGGGCGAGGTGCGGGTCGTGGAGGACGTGGTTTCTCCTTCCGCAATCCTCACAGAGCCAGGAGGTGATGGTCTAAACCTCCATTAGGCGGAAGGCTGTCGGTATTCTTAACCAATTGGTTGTCTATTACGGACGACCCATGGGTGCAAGGGGTTATTTCCGAAGGTCTAAACTGTCCTTCAAGGAAAAACCTCTGTTAACTCGAAGTACACGCTGGTCTCAGCTTCCGTTAAACATTCAGAAGAGAGCTTCACTTCTATCAGAAGTTCTATCTCTTCTGGACAGGAACGCTATAGACGTCGTAGAAAACCAGGAATCTCCAGTTTTCTGCAGTCACCTTTTCCTGGTTCCAAGATCAGACGGCTCATTTCGTCCAGTTATAGATCTGAGCTGGATAAACAAGCTGATCTTGGCTCCAAAATTTTATATGGAGACCATCCGATCGGTCAGAGCGAGCACTCGAGTGAACGATTATGCTGTGAGCATAGATCTCAAGGATGCATAATACTTTTACGTCATGGTACATCCGGCATTTAGAAAGTACATTCGCTTCGCTGTCCCAGGAGTTGTTTTCATTTCTGAGCAATGATGCTCTGGTCTGAACCTAGTGCTCTGGGCCTTCACTCGAATAATGATCTCGGTAATGACTTATTTCCGAGCTCATTCGTCTGTGCTAACATCGGTTAAACAAATCAAGTTAAACAAGAGATTCAGACTGGGGCAGATATTCAGTGGTTAACTCAAGGAGTACCACTGCAACTGCCGGATCGAGTTTTACGGTAATGACGGATGCGAGTCAAACAGGTTGGGATGCAACTGTGAGCCCAACGAATTCGAGGTGCCAGGGTCTTTGGGATCCGTAGTTCCTAAACAAGCACATAAACATCAAGAGATGATGTCAATATGGCTTGTGCTACGTCAGTGAATGAACATTCTTCAGAATTCGCATGTCCAAATTCTGTCCGACAATTCAACAGTAGTAACGTACATTCAGAACAAGGGAGGCACTCATTCCCATTCCGTTATTCAATTTAACAGAAAGGATCCTTCTGTTTGTCCTAGAGCGTCAAGTTCTTCTATCGGTTCGTCATATACCGGGTCGTCTGAACGTTCTAGCAGACTTCCTTTCTCGGAAAGGTCGCATGTTGCCGTCAGAATGGACTCTCAACAAACGAGGATTCAATTAGATTTGCTACCAATGGGATCGTCCAATGATAGACTTATTTGCGACGCATCTCAACAATCAGTTGCAGACGTATGTGTCGCCATGCCCAGATCCTCGAGCGTTTGCAGTAGACGCTCTCTCGATCTCTTGGGACGGAATGATAGGATATGCGTATCCTCCAGCTCCGTTTATTCAGCAGATATTGCTAAAAATCAAGCAATCTCACTGCAAGATTCTGTTGGTAGCATCTCTGTCACCCCAGAGACCATGGATAAATCTACTCAGGTGTCTGTTCTGGGACATTCCGCGGAAGCTTCCTTCAAGGGAGGACCTTCTTTTGCATGGGAAATCGTGCACACTGCATCACAACCCACAAGGTCTCAACATTTCACGTATTTTCGTTGTGCGGTCCCTCTTGCACGGCAAGCATTTTACAGGACAAGCAGTGGACGCAATTTCTAACTGTAGGAGGACCTCCTCTTCGCTAAATTATGCTGCTAAGTGGAAGGTTTTCTATAGGTGGTGTAGGGATCATTCTATTGATATTTATGATCCTTCCATTCCAGATATTGCTAATTTTCTGGTCTACTTGTTTGACGAGATCAAACTGCAGCCAATAACCATTAAGGGTTATAGGTCTATGCTATCGGATACCTATGCTCATCATGATAGGTTACAGATTGGATCTAATGTCTCTTTATCTAAGTTAGTGAAAACTTTTCGATAAATATCCTAGAACCCTTAGGTTAATTCCTAAGTGGAATTTAGCTTGGGTTCTTCTGAAGCTAAAAGAAGCGCCATTTGAGCCACTTGATACAGTGGAATTTTAAATTCTTATCTTATAAGACAGCTTTTCTCTTAGCCTTCTCTTCTGCCAGAAGAGTTAGTGAGCTTCATGCACTATCGGTCGATGATTCTCTCTATCGTAGTGTTGGTAATACTATTACTTTAACTACTAATGTTGGATTTTTGGCTAAGAATCGGGCTCCTAATAAGTATCCTGAACCTATTGTTATTAAGGCTCTTCCGTCTTTAGATGGTCATAGGCCTTTGCTCTGCCCAGTTAGAGCCATGTGCATTTACAAACGTAGATCTGAGTTTATCAGAAAGGGACGTAAATGTTTCTTTCTGTCTCTGCTGCCTAATAGAAAGGACATTACAGTCCATTCTTTTGCAAGGTGGATTAAATTAACTATCCGTACTGCTTATGAAAAATTATCTTCAACTCAGCAGTCTGTGCTTAAGATTTCGGCGCATGAAGTAAGAGCACTTTCTTCATCTTGGGCTTATGCTAATAGTGTTGCTATTACAGATTTGATGAAGGCTGCATATTGGTCTCAGCCTTCCACGTTCACAAATTTTTATCTTAGAAATATTGAGTCCATTTCTGGCAACCAACATTGTTTAGGTCCGTTATCTGTTGCTCAGAATGTCGTCCACTAAACAGTTGCAACTATAGTTATGCAGGCTTTCTCTGTTCCGGTAGTGACTCTGTCCTGCTGCCCTCTTCGTTCTGGGGTATTTGACCCAGAGCAAGGTGAAAGGGGGTGGGGGGATGGTGTTCCCTTATATCACCTGCTTTATAGTGAAAAGCAAGGGAATACCTCCTCTGGAGTCAGTAATTCCGAGTCGGTGCCGGGATGGTTTTAAAGTGTAAAGCTAATGTCTATCTCATTTATGTAATATATTTAAAGTGTAGCTCGGTGTGAAGCATTTGTATATGTCACGTGTTCTACGAGTGCTAATTATACAATCCTCGGGCACTTTTAAATGAGTATAAAGAGTCTCATTCTCTGGACTATCTTTATTTATTGGCTTTCCTTCAAAAAGATTAGCATAATGGGTTATACTGGATTTTAATAGAGATCATTGATGTTATTGTGCTCAATGGAATGGTATTGTGTCTTTCTTTTTTGATACAAACAAGAAAGATACGTGTAAAACCTGTTCTCTTCTCCTTGAGGGGATAATTCTGTTTACATGTAATTGAGCCTATTGGATTTTCCTTTATGTCCTAGGCCCTCCAGCCTTTTTTAGCTCAACTTGACAAAGTCAAGCTGAGCTATTGCCATCACTTCTAGTCCGTCGGTGTACGTACGTATGTACGTACGTACGTACGTACGTTAGTATGTTAGTATGTTAGTACGTACGTCCACAATTTCCTTTGGCACACCTCACAGGTCGCATTTATGATCAGATTACTTTGAAACTGGGCATGCTTGTTTGGGGTGACCTCTAGATGGGAGCTATCGATTTTCTTGAATTTCCGGCAAAAAATGTTGCCGCGGCCAACGTTCGTAGAACTTAGTTTAGTCAGACCTCAATATTTCCCTTTGGCACACCCTACAGGGCACATTTATGATCAGATTGCTTTGAAACCTGGTATGCTTATTTAGGGTGATCTCTAGATGGGAGCTATCGAATGTTGCCACGGCCAACGTTTGTAGAACTTAGTTTAGTCAGACCTCAATATTTTCCTTTGGCACACCCTACAGGGCCCATTTATGATCAGATTGCTTTGAAACCTGGTATGCTTGTTTGGGGAGACCTCTAGATGGGAGCTATCGATTTTCTGCAATTTCTGTCGAAAAATTGTTGCCGCGGCCAACGTTCTTAGAACTTAGTTTAGTCAGAAGACTCAATATTTCCCTTTGGCACACCCTACAGGGCACATTTATGATCGGATTACTTTGAAACCTTTCATGCTTGTTTGGGGTGACCTCTAGATGGGAGCTATCGATTTTCTTCAATTTCCATCAAAAAATGTTGCTGCAGCCAACATTCTTAGAACTTAGTTTAGTCAGACCACAATATTTCCCTTTTATACACCCTACAGGGCACATTTATGATTAGATTGCTTTGAAACCTGGTATGCTTATTTACGGTGACCTCTAGATGGGAGCTATCGATTTTCTTCCATTTCCGTCAAAAAATGTTGCCACGGCCAACGTTCTTAGAATTTAGTCTAGTCAGACCACAATATTTCCCTTTTATACACCCTACAGGGCACATTTATGATCGGATTGCTTTGAAACCTGGCATGCTTGTTTGGAGAGGCCTCTAGATGGGAGCTATCGATTTTCTTCGGTTTCTGTCAAAAAATGTTACCACTGGCAAAAAAAATGACATTGGTACCAATGATCTTCAATTTTGCCATTTCATTTATAACTTACCAAGTTCAAGTTTGTCAAGTTGAGCTACAGTGTCATTGACACTTTCATTCTATTCAGCTAAATCTGGGTCATTGGTACAGTATAAAAATGTTAAAAAATTTATAGTAATTTATATATTTTTTATACTTACCAATGACCCAGACGGGGATGGCCCTCCCATGAGTTGGGAACTCTTACCTCCCCGCTGATTACATAACGCTTACCAGGCACTGGTGGTAAGAATGAGGATTTGGCTCCCAATTTCACACTTCCTTGACACTGAGCATGCTCAGTGGATAAAAGTATGGAGGACCACATAGGACATATATTTTTTGGATTTTGATGCAAATTTTGGGGATGGTGGGGGGGGGGGGGGAGGGGCAAAATTTGTGTTTGGCCCTAGAATTTAAGAGTTAGCACCAGGTAAGACTGGGTCATTGGTAAGTATAAAAAATATATAAATTACTATAAATTTTTTAACTTTCCAAGCCGAGAGGCTGATTTGAACCAAATTTGACATGAGGTTTTATTGGGACATAAGTAGTTAATTTATGCCAAAAAATTTTTTTTCTGTCGCCCCATTGGAGCCGCAGGAGCTAAAAATAGAAAAAAATTAAAACGCCCATATCTCCAAAACTACACGGCACCGAGAATTCTTATTTGGTGTGAAGCTTCCTTAGGACCAACAGAATGGAATGGTAAAAAGAAATTGCTTTCAGTTTTATCATGGGGTACTTTTTGGGGACTTTGAAAAAGTGCCGAGTCAGCATTTTTTAACACTGTGGGTAATGGGAAAAACATTTAAGACTACTTTTCTCCCAAACCACTGCTCCAAAAGCTTTCAAATTTCACATATAACATCTTTGGAAGATTGTTTCACATGTTTATTGAAATCAGTTCCCTGGGTCCATATTTGGGCTCTCTATGGGAGCCCAAATTTTCAGATTAGTGCAGTATGAGGAATATTCTTTAAAAAATCTTCTTCTTCAGATCTACCAATAAGAATCTTTTTTGATATTTGGTATGCAGCATTTTTGTGGGGGGAGGGGGGGGAGATTCAAGTTTGTTCAATCCAAGTCCCTGGGTTCATATTTAGTCTGAAAATTTGGGGTCCCGGTCCAGACTTCAAAATTTTGGACCAAAATCCGGAAATGAGTTTTTTGTTTTTTATGCGTTTCGATCAGTTTTAAGACAAAAAAATTTTTTTTTTTACACTGAAAATTTGGGGTCCTGGTGGGACTTGGAAATTTTGGACCAAAATCCGGAAATTAGTTTTTTTGGTTTTTTATGCGTTTTGGTCAATTTTAAGACAAAATTTTTTTTTTTTTTTTTTTACTCTGAAAATTTTCGGTCTGGGTGGGACTTTGTACTTTTATGCATTTTGGTCAATTTTAAGAAGAAGAAAAAAGAATTTTAGTCTGAATATATTTTGTTTGGGATTTCGAAAATTTCCGAACAAAATTAAAAAAAAATCTGTTTTTATGTGTTTATCTCAATTTTGGGAAGTAAAAGTGCAGGAACTGAAAATAGAAGGAAGATCCTGTGCATCTAGTTGGTACATGCTTTTTTTAGGTGGTGTATGCACCTTATTCAAGTCAAGTCACTGGTTTGATATTTAGACTACCATGTTAGGTGAGCGCCCTCGGGCCCCCTGGGGCCTCTTGTTTGGTTTGGTATGTCCTTTCAAGGACGTACCAAACCAAAAAAATATATTACAGACTTTCAGGCCATGTTTGGACTATGCTTACGGCTGAATAATAAGCACAAATTTAATATTTGTATGTGTAGTAATTTCTGTTCAGGCTTCTAATATGCTGATCATAAAAATGTTGGTTAACCGATGGATCCGTTTGGTTAACCGATAGTCCGTTTGCCTCAATTTTTCTTTGCGTAAACTCTAGTGGAACGGAATGATCGTTTGCCTGAATTGTCAAGGCCTGTCAAGTTAGTAAGTTTGAGAGCCTGGTTCTCTGCAGGTACATGCACTTTGGGAAAATTGTCCCAATTTTGAAAAAAATCTCAAGATCCGATGGATGTTTGGTATTCAGCTTCTTTTTAACGTATCTTCTGAAGTTTGTTCAAGTGAAGTTTGATGGGCAATATTTACAGTTGCTCTGGGAGGGGCAAGAGTTTTGGCCCCACACAGAACTCATTTTTAGCAATCAGTGATGGCCCAAAACTGTCTGGGGCCCCAGACATACTTAAGCATGGGGTCCCAAATATGCCAATGGCATATCTGAAGGCCACAGGCCTGGGATGATGCGGGTTATTGGAGGGGGTGTCCCTTTCCTAATGCTGGAGATCTGGGACAGTAGCAGAGCTATGAGAGTGTCTACTGTCTACAAGGTCCACCCCCTCCCCATCTTGCCTCCCCCCCCCCCCCCCCCAATTCAAACCCCATTTTAGCTATAGTCACCAATCAATCACACACATGCTACAACCGCGTTGAATAAAATCACTGATACTACACTATTTGGTGTTGGGAACATTCATTATAGTTCGTTCGGGAATGAAGTACAAACACGACTTCGAAGTCAAGAGGGGCTATTGTGATGGTTTGAAAACCGATCATGTTTGTGCAAATGGTTTTTCCATCTGTCCTAGTGTCCATCCAAACTTATTTTGGTCTCTCAAAGCCAAAATTTTAACTTAGTCCAATATGAGGAATAAACTTTAAAAATCTGCTTCTTGAGATAGTCAGAATCTTTTAATATTTGGTATACAGAAATCTTTTAGGGTTCAGATTCAATTTTAAAGTCCCTGGGTTGGTATTTGTGTTCCCTTTGGGGGGGGGGGGGGGATTTTAACATAGTGCAAAATTGGTAATATTCTGCAAATCTTTTTCTCCAGAACCACTTGTCAGAATCTTTTGATATTTGGTATAGACAGGCCTGGCCATTTGAGACGGGCGATTGATTCTTGAGATAGTCAGAATCTTTCAATATTTGGTATGCAGCAACCTTTTAGGATTCAGATTCATTTTGAAAGTCCCTGGGTTGGTATTTGTGTTCCCTTTGGGAAGGGGGGGGGGGGGATTTTAACATAGTGCAAAATTGGTAATATTCTGCAAATCTTTTTCTCCAGAACCATTTGTCAGAATCTTTTGATATTTGGTATTGACAGGCCTGGCCATTTGAGGCGGTTGATCACTGCTTGAGATAGTCAGAATCTTTCAATATTTGGTATACAGCATCCTTTTAGGATTCAGATTCAATTTGAAAGTCCCTGGGTTGGTATTTGTGTTGCCTTTGGGAGGGGGAGGGGAATTTTAACATAGTGCAAAATTGGTAATATTCTGCAAATCTTTTTCTCCAGAACGACTTGTCAAAATCTTTTGATATTTGGTACAGACAGGCCTGTCCATTTGGGTGGGCGATCGCTCCCGCCTGCCTGGATTCAGAATAAGGCGGTCATATTTTGTCCGCCTAACGTCAATTTGCGCTGGTGATTAAAACTATAAAATTTGTTAAAAAAAACCAACAACGTATATTATTATTTGTTACACTCGGCTTATTATGAAATCAGTTTTGGCCGAATTACTTTCCCAAGCAATATCAGCACATCCGCAAAAAATGGTGCCCTGTTATCATTCACTGACATAACAAAAAGGTCTGCTTGTCATTGAACTTCAGTCATCCTCTGAATAATGCAGTATGCTTTCCGGAACTTATTTCGATGGTAATTTTATTCTCCAACAAGCACAATATTGCCAAACGGTGCTCCTTTCATAACCTCTTATCGATTCAGTGAAAAAAAGTTCCACTTACAAGTTTATCACTTGGGAATCCATGCACACTGCAGTGCATTGACCGGAACTTATATTTTTATACTGTAACCAATGACCCAGACTTAGCTGGTGCTAACCCCAAAATATCTAGGACCAAACACAAATTTTGCCCCCCAAATTTGCATGCAAAACCGAAAATTAGAAGTCCTATCAGGCCCTCCATAAATTTTACTCTCCGCGCATGCGCAGACGCCAGGAAAACACCGAATCTGGCGGCAATAAATTATTATTTGTTTGGCCCTTGTCAGATAACAACAAACTGACATTTGTGCTTTTAAATCTCAATTAATAATGATGCCAGACACAAATTAATGGTTAAATTGGTGGGTCCAAGGACAGAACTGGATGAAGGAAGTAAGAAACGGTGGTTTGAAACGTTCAGGACTGTAATTTTATAATATTTATTTAAATTGGTTCATCTTCCCTAATTTCGGGACATGAGCCTGACGTTATCACTGATTGATTATGATCTATCCACTGTTTATTTAGTATTCCTTCCCTGCCTTCCCTTGATTCCCCCCCTCCCCCCCCCCCCCCCCCCCCCCCCCCCCCCCCCCCCAGTTAAGCCCCCAAGCTTTTTGGCTTGTATTAAAGAAATTTTTTTATAAAATTTCTTGGTGATTTAACGTATTATACAGAAGATTATTCTGAACATCCCCAGGGTTACGGCCTCATCCTCCGGGTGTTTGGGCATTTTGGTCATGCATCACACATCCAATGTATCGTTTTTCTTCTGAGGAAGTTCTTGCTTCACATCGGATAGTCTTGTTTCTGTTACTGACTTCGCCTGGGGTCTTGATTCCGGTTTTTTGTTAGCTCAACTTTGACGAAGTCCAATTTGAGCTATTGTCATGGCCCGTCGTCCGTCTGTCCGTCCGTCCGTCTGTCTGTCTGTCTGTCCGTCTGTCTGTCCATCCGTCTGTCCGCCTGTCTGTCTGTCCGTACGTCAACAATTGGCTATGGCTTGGGCTAGTGGTCGTATTTATGAACCGATCTTTACGAAACTTCTTGTGTACCTTTGTTATGACCCTGGGACGGGAACGAGTGTTTTTAGGTGTGGTCCGAAATTCAAGATGGCTGCCGGCGGCCATTTTGTACCGATGATGCAAAAATCAGTTTTTTGTACAGAACTTCTGTATGAAAGTTCTGATTTGAATAAAGTTTTGTATAAATGTTTAGTACCATGGGATACATCACATATAATACGGGTTTTTTTCTCGTGCGTAAATTATGCAAATTAGACTGACTTTGATTTATTTAGTGTTACTTTCAGAGCTGTAAGTGCCAAGCTGCTATGGCTCGGGCTAGAGGCCGTATTTATGAACCAATCTTTACGAAACTTCTTGGGTACCTTTGTTATGACCGTGGGATGAGAACGAGTGTTTTTGGGTGCAGTCCGAAATTCAAGATGGCTGCCAGCAGCCATTTTGTACCGACGATGCAGAAATCTGTTTTTTGTACAGAACTTCCATATGAAAGCTCTGATTTGAATAATTTTTCGTATGAATGTTTAGTACCATGAGATACATTACATATCATATGGGTTTTTTTCTCGTGCTTATATTATGCAAATTAGACTAACTTTGATGTTTTTTGGTGTTACTTTCAGCACTGTAAGTGCAAATCCCTATACGGCTCGGGCTAGAGGCTGTATTTATGAACCGATCTTTATGAAACTTCTTGGGTACCTTTGGTATCACCGTGGGACGAGAACGAGTGTTTTGGGGTCCGGTCCGAAATTCAAGATGGCCGATGGCAGCCATTTTGTACGAAATTTGGTGCAATCAGATTTTTGCACAGAACTTCCATATGAAAGCGCTGATTTGAATAATGTTTTGTGTGAATGTTTAGTACCATGGGATACATCACATATAATACGGGTTTTTTTCTCGTGCAGAAATTATGCAAATTAGATGAACTTTGATTTTTTCAGTGCTGCTTACACACAGTAAGTACACATGTCAATACGGCTCGGGCTAGAGTCTGTATTTATGAACCGATCTTCACGAAACGTCTTGGGTACCTTTGTTATCACCTTGGGACGAGAACGAGTGTTTCTGGGTGCGGTCCAAAATTCAAGATGGCTGCCAGTGGCCATTTTGTATCGAAATTAGGTCTAATCAGTTTTTTGTACACAACTTCTATACGGCTCAGGCTAGATGCTGTATTTATGAACCGATCTTTACGAAACTTCTTGGGTACCTTTGTTATTACCGTGGGATGAGAACGAGTGTTTTTGGGTGTGGTCCGAATTTCAAGATGGCCACCAGCAGCCATTTTGTACCAAAATTAGTGCAATCAGTCTTTTGTACAGAACTTCTGTATGAAAGTTCTGATTTGAATAAATTTTTGTATGAATGTTTAGTAACATGGAATACATCACCTATAGTACGGGTTTTTTTCTCGTGCAGAAATTATGCAAATTAGATGAACTTTGATTTATTCTGTGCTACTTATACTCTGTAAGTGCACATGTCAATACGGCTCGGGCTAGAGGCTGTATTTATGAACCGATCTTCACAAAACTTCTTGGGTACCTTTGTTATCACCTTGGGACGAGAACAAGTGTTTCTGGGCGCGGTCCAAAATTCAAGATGGCTGCCAGTGGCCATTTTGTACCGAAATTAGGTCCAATCAGTTTTTTGTCACAACTTCTACACAGCTCATATTTGTGAACTGATCTTCACGAAACTTCTTGGGTACCTTTGTTTTCACCTTGGGACAGGAATGAGTGTGTTTTGGGGTGCCTTTGTTATCACTGTGCTATGAGAACAAATATTTTGGGGTTCAGTCAGACCCACTCTGGGACTCAAAGATTTCTTTTCTAGTTTAGCATCTGACTGTCACCCACCTTTACAATACTTTACCTATACATTTGTTACAGGCAACGCTCAGTATTTATGTACAGACCGTTACAATACTTTATATGTACCTTTGTTATCAGGTCATTACCTAGATGTTTGTCATTGCTGTGTCACATACTATACATGTACATGTCTTTGTCTTGACAAGTTGAGCTACAGTGTCATTGACACTTTCATTTACATTTACATTACTCTTAAGTAGTTTCCTATTTTTGTTTAGGAATGACAGTTGTAAGTAACATTAAATATTCTGATAGTGTGGTAGTTAATTTTACACAGATTTTATAATTTTGTCCACACTTAGGCTTTTTTGGGCTCATTGTTCCCTTTGGGAACTTGGGCTCTTATATCAGAAAATTTTTTTCACAAATTTTTATTTTGTTTTTGAAAGAGTTTTTCTTTGGATATATTTATTTCATTGATTATATTTTAATGTTATCTTATATTATATGTAGATCTGGTGGTGGTACAATGACATATATTAGAATTTAGGTAATTATATTTGTCTAATAGTATGGCAAATAGAGGAAGCTTTTCCTCTATTTACTTGGTCGTTGTAATGAGTTTAGTTGATGTACTACCACTAATTCTACTCCATGTGTCAGTTTTGATAATCTGGATGACGGGCGTCATGGTTTGTGTTAGGCGAGTGGACACTATCGGTCCTATTGCGGCGAGGGGAGTCTGCTGGTCCTCTCGTAAAAATGTTACTATAGTTTTTTAGTTTCTATTTACAGAGGAACAAGAACATGGTGTGGTTTCGTGACGCCATCAGGGAGTGTGCTTCTGTCATCACATTATACTATAAGAGCTAGCTGGAAAGTGCTCAGTGATATTAGACAAGGGCTAGGCTACAAAAGTGAGTTTACGTCCCTTGTCTACAGCTAGCTCAACCGGCAGATCTATCACTCGTATGTGGGTGATGTGACGCCAGGTATGTCCGTAGTGGTTGAGAAGAGGAATAAGGGTGTAGCAAGCACTATAAAAATACGAACATGCTCACCCTGCGATGACGGAAAGGAGGAAGCATGGGAAGGAGGAAGTAGACAAGTTCTGAGGTATGCTCGTCCAGGTCTTCTGTGATCGCGAGCAAGAAAAAGGCCCCTCTCTCTTATAACAACATCTGGGATCAGAGGTTGTTGGTAGGAACTTGTGTCAGTTGGAATTTACGTCCACGGACGCTCCTTCCATAGACGGCCGGGGTCGGCCAGTCTTATAGCTTCCTCTATGTTCGAAAAGCACACACGACCGCACAAGTCCGTTGTCGCCATCTAGCTCGACCAGTGAAGTAGTTACTCAGGCCTCTGAGAACTGTGATGCCGGGTGTATACGATCCGGGCTAGGAGATGATATTGGGTGGAGCGAACACTATGATATGCAACCATGCTCACCCAGTGACGACTGAAGGAGGAAACCGGCAAGTTCTGAGGTATGCTTGTCCAGGTCATCCAGGACTGCGAGCAAGAGAGAGGCCTTTCTCTCTTACAGCATCATCTGGGGACAGATGTTGTTGGTAGGAACTTGCGTCAGTCGGAGTATACGTCCATGCCTCCTGTCCGGGACTTCCCGTCTAATAGGCAGCCGGGGTCGGCTAGTCTTATGGTTTCCTCTACATAATGGACAAGTGATCTTTATATTGCACAGGGCTATAAACCCGATGAGTGGTTTCAGTTCCCTGATGCCGGTGAAACGGTTAAGATTGAATACGAGGACCGTGACTCCAGATATGTCGCATATGCATTGTATTCAGAGCTAGTGGATAAGTGCTCAATGATTTTAGACAAGGGCTAGGCTTCAAAAGAGGTTTACGTCCCTTGTCTCCAGCTAGCTCATCCGGCAGATCTATCACATAGATTCGTGGTGTGATGCCGGGTATGTCCGGTGCAGTCGAGAGAGAATAAGGTTGTAGCAAGCACTGTTTAATCGAATCATGCTCACCCAGTGTTGATGGAAGGAAGAAGATGGCAAGTTCTGAGGTATGCCCGTTCAGGTCTCCCCGGACCGCGAGCAAGAGGGAGAACCCTCTCTCTCATTCAACAACATCTGGAGCCGGGTATTGTTGGTAGGAACTTACGTCAGCCACTTTATGCAGCGGATGGAGTTGTGCGGAGTGGCTTTGAATGTTATTTCGTTGGGTCGCTTACAGACGTCGACTCCAGTTATTAACTGCAGTGGTGGACGTTTTTCCCTCTAGACCTGTTTTGTTTTAGAAAATCTTTTAACATAAGGTCAAGTTTGGGTATAAACGGTTTTCTCAATTATTTCTGACTTGAGTTCATATATTGCGTTACAGTCCTGAGTCTGAGGGTCTCTCTATGCAGGGATCTTGGGACCCTCGGTTCTTGGAAGCCACATATTCAATGATGTCTCTTTGTTTACGTTACATCATTGAATTATTTCCGTTCATGTATTTATAGACGCAGATCAGAGTTTATCAGAAGAGATGTAACGCTTCTTTTGTCATTATTTTCCAATAGAAGGGACGTTTATGTTCATTCTATTGTTAAATAAGTCAGTTAGCTATTCGTACTGCTTTGGTTATTTTATCTTCCAATCAGCAGTCAATACTTAAGACTTCAGCGCATAAGTAAAGCGCTGGCTACATCTTGCGCTTATTCTAACTCTATGGCTATTACATGATCTTATGTGGGATCACTTCAGGATAGTTAAGTTTACGACGCATGGGAATAATAGTTTCCATTATTTGTGTCGCTAGTATAAGGCATTTGAGCACATACATTTGACGATCAGCCGTTCTCATGGGAATGAATGATAGGATATGTGTATCCTTCAATTCATTTGTTTCTATTGATTTCATTGAGGTTATGGGGTCCGTTATTGAGCATTCGCCAGAAGCTTCCCCACGAGAGGGTTTTCTTCTTTAAGGAAAATTTTATTCTTCACGTCATTCTCCGCTCTCAGTGGCATTAGAGAGTATGTCGGATGTGAAAGAGCTTTGTGGTCACTATATTATTGCTTTCTGGACCAGCAATGATTAACTAATGTGGGTAAGGAGGTTTGGACATATATTTGAATCCCCCCCACACACACTCACACTGTCGCATATATATTTTAATACATACATACTTTGCGTTTGGGTTGTGTTGGATGGCACCCTCATAGGCATATATGCAGTTCTGTTGCATTTGTTTCCGGTGTTTATTTTCTGATTTCTAATATACAGGCACTTATTTTATCATCATAATGGCCGCTACTTGAGCTCATAGGTTACGGCATAGCCATTTAGTGGTCTTTAGATGATTAATAGGCTGGATTTTTATGCACTCGCGCAATGTGTGATTACGCTATCTCTTTGGTGGACCTTGAAATTATTATATATTTTGAGGGCGATCTGTGTTGGAGCTGGTTAATCATACCTACCTCCATTTCTAGATCCTGGTCTCTATTTTGTTTGTTCTCAAATTGCATATTCTCACGTGTTTATAATTGTAGATACCAAATAGTACACGTTGGAGAGTGTTTTTACCGGATTTAATATTACAGAGGCCTCCTGTGAATGATCTTGAAGCGTATTTTCTCTACAGAGATTGTTCATCTTATCCCACTTTTGTGTGTATATTTTATATTTGATTATTCCTGATTTCGTCGTACCTGTATACGGCATCTGCAGTGCATATTTTGTAGCGGATAGTGTTATTTACCAAAATCATCCCTATAGCCTTGGCTTGTGAAGTGGCATTAAGCACCACTTATTATTCATGAATTAATTTTTGAGTGCCTGATCGATATTTATTTATATCGTTTCCGGTTTCTGCTTATTGATTCCAGAGCTCTCCCCTCTTTCTTTTGAAGATATGTTCCAAAAAGGGGAGGGGGGGGGGGGTGGTCATTTTGTCCACTTCTCTGTCTTATGGGGTATGTAACTATTAAGGAAGCTGTCTTGTCTGTACTATGTTCAGCGATCAGCTGCAGTATTATTGTGTGGCGTAGGTTTATGGGCAATTTTCTCTCATTCTCAATATGCCATTCTAATTTTTAGGGCCTAGACCAGACTAGTCTCAAAAATTATTTCTTTGTTACATCCTAATTAACATGATTTTATGCTTAGATTTAGGATTTACATTATTGGGATCCATATTAGTATATGTCTCTTCTATTATGGTATTAAGAGGCATACATGTAAATCCTAATTTGTTCATTATGGATTGAAGGATTTGACCTATGTATATATACTATTTCGGAAGTTCTAGGCCCTCTGCCTTTTTACGATTCGGCTAAGTCTGGGTCATTGGTTACGGTATAAAAATATGAAATATTTTATAGTAATTTATATATTTTTTATACTAATCAATGACCCAGACGGGAATGGCCCTCCCATGAGTGGGTAGTACTGGGCACACATACCTCCCCACTGAATTATTATAATCTTTTTTTTTACAAAGAATGATTGATTGGCGCCGGATTCGGTGTCTTCCTGGCGTCTGCGTATGCGCTGAGGGTAAAATGTATGGAGGGCCAGATAGGACTTCTAATTTTCGGTTTTGCGTGCAAATTTTGAGGATTGGGGGGCAAAATTTGTGTTTGGCCCTAGTTATTTTGGGGTTAGCACCAGCTTAGTCTGGGTCATTGGTAAGTATAAAAATTATATAAATTACTATAAATTTTTAGTCGAGTTGTGACGAAGTCAAACTCGACTTATAGTTTGGTGAATGGCGGGCGGGCGGGCGTAAACAATTGGTTTCCGGATGATAACTTGATAGTGGTTCAACTCACATTCATTAAACTTCATACGTAGGTTGGTCTTGGTGGGAGGAAGAACCCTATTGATTTTGGACATGCTACGTCGAAGGTCAAGGTCACAGTGACCTTGAACGTAGTAAATCTTAAACAAATGGTTTCCGGATGATAACTTGATAATGGTTCAACTCACATTCATGAAACTTCATAGGTAGATTGACCTTGGTGAGGGGAAGAACCCTATTGATTGTGGACTCGCTACGTCAAAGGTCAAGGTCAACGTGACCTTGAACATAGTAAATCGCAACAGTACGTCAAATGTAAAGGTCACAGACCCAGCACACACTCAATAATTCATTTGCAGACAATAACTTCATAATGATCAAACCCACCTTTTCTGTTGTCACAACTCGACATTGGATCGGTGATCCTGAGTGGCATTTTTAGCTCACCTGACTTTCAGTCAGGAGAGCTATAGTGATCACTCACCGTCCGTCGTCCTGCGTCCGTCGTCCGTGAACATGGTGTTTGCGTCTTCTCCTCCCAAACCGCTGAACCAATTTAATTGATATTTGAGATAATAGTTTGTTATGACATCGCAATTTGATTTTGTTCAAATCAAGTTGTCCCGCACGTGGGTAGGGCCACACCCAAAAAGTGTGCTGAAATCTTAAAAAATCTTCTTCTCATGAACCAGCAGTAGCAGAGACTTGATATTTGGTGTGCAGCTTCCTTTTGAGGTGTAGACTCAGATTTGTTCAAGAGAAGTTTGTGGGGCTATACTTGGCGTCGTTATGGGAGGGGCAAAATTTTTGGCCCCGCCCAAAATTTCTATTTTCCAAACCGAGAGGCTAATTTGAACCAAATTTTATGTGAAGGCTTATTGGGTCATAAGTAACTAATTTATGCTGATTTTTTTTTTCCCGTAGCCCCATGGGAACCGCAGGAGCTAAAAATAGAAAAAAATTAAAACTCCCATATCTCCAAAACTGCACGGCACCGAGAATTTTTATTTGGTGTGAAGCTTCCTTAGGACCAACAGAAAGAATTGGTAAAAAAAAATTGCCATCGGTTTTATCATAGGGTACAGTTTCAGGACATTGAAAAAGTGCTGAGTCAGCACTTTTTAACACTGTAGGCAATGGGAAAAACATTAAAAAATCTTCTTCTCCAGATCCAGCAGGCAGAATCTTTTGATATTTGGTATGCAACATTGGAGGGTGGCTCTGATTCAGGTTTGTTCAAATCGGCCCCCTGGGTTCATATTTGGGCTCAGTATAGGAGCCCGATTTCGAACTTAGTGCATTTCAGGCAAATTTCTTAAAAAATCTTCTTCTCCAGATCCAGCAGGCAGAATCTTTTGATATTTGGTATGCAACATTGTGGGGTGGATCTGATTCAAGTTTGTTCAAGTCGGCCCCCCTGGGTTCATATTTGGGCTCAGTATAGGAGCCCAAATTTGAACTTACTGCATTTCAGGCAAATTTCTTTGAAAATCTTCTTCTCAAGATCCAGCAGGCAGAATCTTTTGATATTGGGTATGCAACATTGTGGGGTGGATCTGATTCAAGTTTGTTCAAATCGGCCCCTTGGGTTTATATTTGGGCTCAGTATAGGAGCCAAAATTTGAACTTAGTGCATTTCAGGCAAATTTCTTAAAAAATCATCTTCTCCAGATCCAGCAGACAGAATCTTTTAATATTTGGTATGCAACATTGTGGGGTGGATCTGATTCTATTTTGTTCAAATCGGCTCCCTAGATTCATATTTGGGCTCACTATAGAAGCTCGAATTTGAACTTAGTGCATTTCAGGCAAATTTCTTCAAAAATCTTCTTCTCCAGATCCTGCAGGCAGAATCTTTTGATATTTGGTATGCAACATTGTGGGGTGGATCTGATTCCAGTTTGTTCAAATCGGCCACCTGGATTCATATTTGGGCTCACTATAGAAGCCCAAATTCGAACTTAGTGCATTTCAGGCAAATTTCTTTGAAAATCTTCTTCTCAAGATCCAGCAGGCAGAATCTTGTGATATTTGGTATGCAGCATCCTTAGGGGGGTGAGATTCAAGTTTGTTCAAGCCATGTCCCTAGGTCCATATTTGGGCTCAATGTGGGAGCTTGAATTGTAACTTTGTTCGAAATGAGGAATTTTCTTAAAAAATCTTCTTCTTCAGATCCAGCAGTCGGAATGGTTTGATATGTGGTGAGTAGCATCCTTGGGGGGGAGGGGGGATTCAAGTGTGTTAAAGCCAAGTCCATGGGTCCATATTTGGGCTCCCTGTGGGAGCCCAAATTATAACTTAGTCAATATGAGGAATTTTTCTTTAAAAATCTTCTTCTTCAGATTCAGCAGTTGGAATGTTTTGATATTTGGCATGGAGCAACCTTAGGGGGCTGAGATTCAAGTTTGTTCAAGCCAAGTCCCTTGGTTCATATTTAGGCTCACTATGGGAGCCTGAATGACAACTTAGTTCAAAATGAGGGATTTTCTTTAAAAATCTTCAGATCCAGCAGATGAATGCTTTTGATATTTTTTATGCAGCATCCTTAGGGGGGTAAGATTCAAGTTTGTTCAAGCCATGTCCCTAGGTCCATATTTGGGCTGATTGTGGGAGCTCGAATTGTAACTTGGTTCAAAATGAGGAATTTTCTTTAAAAATCTTCTTCTTCAGATCCAGCAGTCGGAATGTTTTGATATTTGGTGTGCAGAATCCTTAGGGGTGTGAGATTCAGGTTTGTTAAAGCCAAGTCCCTGGGTTCATATATGGGCTTCCTGTGGGAGCCCGAATTATGACTTAGTTCAGTATGAGGAATATTCTTTAAAAATCTTTTTTTAGATCCACTGGTCAGAATATTTGGATATTTGGTTTCAGCTTTTCTTAGGAGGAGCAGATGCAACTTGTGGAAATCAATTCTCTGGGTTGCTATTTAGGCTACCATGTCAGGTGAGCGCTCTCAGGCCCCCTGGGGCCTCTTGTTTCATTTTCTTATGGAACAGTTTTCGAGGACTTTTGTTTTTCGATATGCCAAACATTTTGAACATTATCACAACGTGTTTTAAGTCATTCCCGTGAGCTTTGAATAAACGACAGGGAAAATTATAAAATTGCATCCTATTTATTAATTTCCGATTAAAATTAACATTGGGAAAATCTGAAATAAAGTAAAGAATTTGAAATGGAAACTGTGAGTTTGATTTTCACATGCCTGCATTTTTTGTTCCAGGCGTCACTGGACTTAAATAAGTTAAAAGTGATAGGGCGTTCTTGACTGATCCTCCCAAAGGTGAATTAAGGGCCACCATTATCGCCCGCCTGGGGATATTTAAGGCAGGCGGTTGTAGCTCACCTGCATTTTACAAACGGCCAGGCCTGTATAGAACATTCCGCAAGCTTACAAGTCAAATTCCTAGGATGATATTTATCCCAATAGTAGAAAAAAATATCTAGCATGGACAGCAAAGTTTTTAATAATTAAACAACTTCATTCCTCTGTTTTGTTAACTCGCCATAGATGGTAATTAAATCCTTCTTTAAACAACTTGGGTCAGTTGAGCACCTCAGGCCTCATGGGGACTCTAGTTTATTATAACAGATGTCTTTAGAGTGTGGCTACGAGTTATTTATTTATTTATTTATTTATTTATTGGTGTTTAAGGTCACATATTTTTGCACAATGGCTAATCATGACCACGACGGTTTTACGGGTGGAGGAAGCCGGAGTACCCGGAGAGAACCACCGAGCAACGGCGAGCAACTGTCAGCTCCCCAACATACCAACTCCACACAAGCAGGGTTAGCATTGGTTGAAGACAGGTGCACAATCGACGTGCAGTACGCCTTAGTACACAACATCACCGGCCGCAGGTGGGATTCGAACCGAGGACCTCTCGGCGCCGCACCTCTACCAACTGAGCCCCCGTGACTACGAGTTATACTTAGTAATTCAATTTTGGGGAATTGATTCACTTTTCTGAGTTATTGGTTAGCAAATTGAAACAGAAAAAATACACTGCACTCATAAAATTTGTCATAAATGGGAAAATCGGTTAAGTCTGTGTAATTTTGCTTGAATGTAGCTCCAATAAGTGGGGGCGCGGTGGCTCAGTAGGTAGAGGTGCAGGCTGCAAGCGGAGAGGTCCTCGGTTTGAATCCCACCTGCGGCAACCACGTTGTGTTCTTGGGCAAGACACTTCACCCCCATTGCCCATGTGGGGGCACGATGACGCCGTGTACTAAGGCGTACTGCACGTCGATGGTACGCTTATCTTCAACCAATCTAACCCTGCCTGTGCTGCAGTGCGGAGTTACGATGTTGGGGAGCTGGCAGCTGCTTGTCGTTGCTCGGTGTTCTCTCCGGGTACTCCGGCTTCCTCCACCCGTAAAACTGTCACGGTCATGATTAGCCATTGTGCATAAATATGTGACCTTAAACATCAATAAATAATAAATAAATAATAATAATAATAGCTCCAATAAGTTGTATGGTTGTTTATGCAATTTTTGAAGGCCTGAAGAGCATATTTTGAGTGTTGAATCCTTAAAAGTATTATCAAGGTTATCTTCCCTTCACCTTATAATATAGAATTCTAAATTAGGTTCTTTTGTATACAACTACTTCTATATTTTGTGAGCGAATCGGAGGAAATTTCAGAAACATAACCATTTACGAGTGAACATGTGCATTGGAAAGAATTTTCAGTCTGCAACAATTTTAACCAAGTTATATCCCTTGAACTTAGAGCTCACCTGAGCGAAGCTCAAGGGGAGCTTTACTAATCACTTTCCGTCCACCATCTGTCCATCTGGCGTCCGGCGTTAACTTTACATTATCGACTTCTTCTCACAAACTACTCAACCAAATTGAACCAAATCTGGTGTGCATGTTCCCTATCACATGTCAATTCAAATTTGTTCAAATCAAGTTGACCCGCCCCTTGGTAGGGCCACGCCCAAAAAGTGAGCCTAAATCTTAATGAAAGTTTCAATGACACTGTAGCTCAACTTGTTAAGACATGTACATGTATAGTATGTGACACAGCAGTGACAAACATCTAGGTAATGACCGGATTACAAAGGTACATATAAAGTATTGTAACGGTCTGTACATAAATACTGACCGTAGCCTGTAACAAATGTATAGGTAAAGGTGGATGACAGTCAGTTGCTAAACCAGAAAAGAAATCTTTGTGTCCCATAGTGGGTCTGACTGAACCCCAAAATATTTGTTCTCATAGCTCAGTGATAACAAAGGCACCCCAAAACTCACTCGTTCCTGTCCCAAGGTGAAAACAAAGGTACCTAAGAAGTTTTGTGAAGATCAGTTCATAAATACGAGCCGTATAGAAGTTGTGACAAAAAACTGATTGAACCTAATTTCGGTACAAAATGGCAGCCATCTTGAATTTTGGACCGCACCCAGAAACACTTGTTCTCAGCCCAAGGTGATAACAAAGATACCCAAGAAGTTTCATGAAGTTCGGTTTATAAATACAGCCTCTTGCCCGAGCCGTATTGACATGTGCACTTACTGTGTACAAGTAGCACTAAATAAATCAAAGTTCATTCAATTTTTATAATTTCTGCACGGGAAAAAAACCTGTACTATATGTGATGTATTCCATGTTACTAAACATTCATACGAAAATTTATTCAAATCAGAACTTTCATACAGAAGTTCTGTACAAAAAACTGATTGCACTAATTTTGGTGCACTCGTACTCATCCCATGGTGATAACAAAGGTACCCAAGAAGTTTTGTAAAGATCAGTTCATCAATACAGCCTCTAGCCTGAGCCATATAGAAGTTGTGTACAAAAAACTGATTAGACCTAATTTTGGTACAAAATGGACACTGGCAGACATCTTGAATTTTGGACCACACCCAGAAACACTCGTTGGGTGATAATAAAGGTACCCAAGAAGTTTCGTGAAGATCAGTTCATAAATACAGACTCTAGCCTGCACCGTATTGACATGTGTACTTACTGTGTGTAAGTTGCACTGAAAAAATCAAAGTTCATCTAATTTGCATAATTTCTGCATGAGAGAAAAACCTGTATGATATGTGATGTATCTCATGGTACTAAAAATTTACACAAAAAATTATTCAAATCAGCTTTTTATATGGAAGTTCTGCGCAAAATCTGATTGCACCTAATTTTGTACAAAATGGCTGCCATTGGCCATCTTGAATTTTGGACCGGACCCCAAAACACTCGTTCTTGTCCCACGGTGATACCAAAGGTACCCAAGAAGTTTCGTAAAGATCAGTTCATAAATACAGCCTCTAGCCCAAGCTGTATTGGCATTTGCACTTACTGTGCTGAAAGTAACACTAAATACATCAAAGTTTGTCTAATTTGCATAATTTATGCACGAGAAAAAAACCTGTATTATATGTGATGTATCCCATGGTACTAAACATTCATACAGAAAATTATTCAAATCAGAGCTTTCATATGGAAATTCTGCGCAAAAATTTGATTGCACCTAATTTTGTACAAAATGGCTGCCAGCAGCCAACTTGAATTTCGGATTGGACCTGAAAACACTTGTTCTCGTCCCAAAGGTAACAAAGGTACCCAAGAAGTTTCAAAAAGATCGGTTCATAAATACGGCCTCTAGCCCGAGACGTATTGAATTGTTGATGGACGACTGGCCATAGCATAAGCTCAAATTTGACTTAGTCAAAGTTGAACTAAAAAATCTTCTTCTCATGAACAAGCAGTAGCAGAGACTTGATATTAGGTGTCCAGCTTCCTTTTGGGGTGTAGACTCAGATTTCTTCAAGAAAAGTTCTAGGGGCTATATTTGCCAGCGTTATTGGAGGGGCAAGAATTTTTGCCACGCCCAAATTTTCTATATTTTTATACTGTACCAATGACCCAGACTTAGCTGGTGCTAACTCCTAAATATTTTGGGCCAAACACAAATTTTACCCCCCAATCCCCAAAATTTGCATCAAAAACCGAAAATTACATGTCCTATGTGGTCCTCCATACTTTTACTCCACTGCGCATGCGCAGTGTCAAGGAGGTCTCGAAATTTGCGCAATTATCATTCTTTATTTGGCCCTAAAATCAGTAACATGTCACTGATATTTGTGCTTGTAAATCTCAGTATAAATGATGCCAGACACATAAAAAAAGAAAGAAATGGTGGATCTAAGGATGAAATAGAGGATGAGAGGAAGAAACAGTGGTAGAACGTGTTCAGGGATGTAACTTATAATTTTTTTACGAAATTATTTCATGTTCCCTAATTTCGAGGCATGAACCTTATTTTGTCATTCTGGCTATGAACTTACCATTGTTTGTTCAGTGTTTCCTCTCTCCCTTTCCTTAATAACCCCCTTGCTATTCTCCCATGCTTTTGGCATAATTTTGGAATTTTTTCTTACTAAAATTTTTTGGGAGTTTTGGCTTGGTAGCAATGATTATTCTGTTTTTTCCCCATGTTTATGTCCTCACCCTTGGGTGTTTAGGCGTTGTTTTCTGCATCTACCATCTGATGTACTGCAGTTTTTTCTCTGGAAGCCTCTGTTTTACATCAGATAGTGGTTAAATTGGTTACTGATTTTGGGCCATGGTTTCAGTGCCTGGAGTCATGTTTCTGGTTTCTGTTCACTTTTGCTTATGTTGACAACGGTTTTTTCTGATGGTGATTACGTGTCTTCTATTAGTTCTGCTCATAGCCAGATACATTAATATTGTCCGGAAGTGTTGCATTAATTTTTAAAAATGTTTTAAAAATTTTTGTCCACACTTAGGCTTTTTTGGGATCCATTTGGGCTCATTGTTCCCATTGGGAACTTGGGCTCTTCTGAAAATTTTTCCAAAAATTTTTTTTTTTTAAATAATTTTTTCGAAATGTTATAATGGATTATATTATATTATGTATCTTTGTTTTAAGGGTTGTTGCGAGTATTATGACTGTTTATATTTTTTCAAGATGAAAAAATATTCTTCAATTGTAATGCGACGAAATCTTCCTCTTATCCTCATGTTCATTGTGTTTCTTGTAGTCAATGTACTCGCACTAATTCTTGCTCAGTGTGTGCTAATTGGAATGACCACGTTGGAGACGTGTGTCACGGTATATTGTTAGAGGTGAGGGGTCCATTGCGGTCCTCTCTCCGCAAGGTCACTCTAGTTTATCAGTCTCTTTTTTTCAGAAGAACAAGAACAGGGTGATGTTTCCATGATGTCTTCAACAAGTGTGTCTCCGTCGTTGCAGTATTAGCACTAGCGGCTAAGTGCTCATGGAAATACGACAATTGCCGAAGAGGTCCGTAGTAGGATAGAAGGCATTGCTCGTCCGCTAGTCCGCCGGATGTAGCGACCATTCATCGAATGGCTCGGCAGCCGGATTCGTCCGTTGCGGTCCAGCCAACGACGTATCCGAGGATAGTATGGAGGAAGCCTGTCAGTCTGGTAGCTAGCTCGTCCAGGTCTATCCGGACGGCGAGCAAGAGAGTCCCCCTCTCTCTTACAACAACATCTGTGCCGCGATGTTGTTGTATGTTCGTTTGTTAGTCGGAGCATACGTCCACTCCTCCTGCTCGGGATGCTCTGTCGCATAGACAGTCCGATGCGGCTGTTCTGTTGGCTTCCTCATCCTCACGTCAGCACACACAACCGCACCTTGGCTATGTGACCACAGATTTCCAGGGGACGTTCGCATATTATATAAATGCAGGAATGAACGTCCCTGGAGCTCCTGCTTTGCCGACCAGAGAATCCACGTCGACCAGGTCACTCTCTCCGCTAGCCAAGGACACAAGGCCTTTCCAGTTGGGACCTTCGCATATTATATAAATGCAGGAATGAATGTCCCTGGAGCTTCCAGCATCTATTTACGTAAGACCGCGGCTCCACAGGCCTCATTGAGGAACAAGAACAGGGTAATGTTCCGTGTTGTCTTAGAAAAGTGTGCTTCCGTCGTCACAGTCAAATGAAGAGCTAGCGGCAAAAGTGCTCATGCAGATACGTCAATTGCCTAAGAGGTCCCAAGTATGATCGCTTTGGCGTCCGCTAGCTCGCCCAGTGTAGCAACCATTCATTGAATGGCTCGGCAGCCGGGTTCGTCCGTTGCGGTCCAGGAAGGAGATTAGGGTGATGCGAGCACTATAAAAATACTACGTGCACACCCAGTGACGACGGATACGAGGATGGTACGGAGGAAGCCTATTAGTCCGGTTCCTAGCTTGTCCAGGTCCATCTGGGCTGCGAGCAGGAGAGATCCCTCTCTCGTACAACAACATCTGGGCCCAGATGTTGTGGTACAGAACATTCCTCTGTCGGAGCATACGTCCACTGCTCGGGACGCTCCGTTATATAGACAGTCCGGAGAGACTGCTCTATTGGCTTCCTCATCCTCACAGCAGCACACATGACCGCACTTTGTTTACATGACCAGTGATATCCAGCCAACCTCGCCGACCAGGAATTCCACTGCGACCAGGTCACGCCATCCAGTAGCCAGGGATACGAGGCCTTCATACTCCGGATGTTCGCATAAAGATGTATGCAGGAGTCAACGTCCTAGGAGCTTCCAGCGGCTAAATCTTGTAAGACCGCAGCTCCACAGGCCTCCGATACAGACATGCTATCGCAGATAGCACAAATTATTGCAGCATCCCAGCAACCGACAGAAACGGATCAGGTATTATCCGAGGAAGCTGGGTCGGTACATTCCGCTGCAGGTGCAGGCACAGACGACCAAGAATTACAAGTGGTCCGACAGGATGGCGAAAGGGATACGGAGGAGTTGGAACTTTCCCTTTCGGAACAACATAGAATTGCCGTAGAGCTCATCCGGCTTTTTCTTTCTGACGTTGTTCCTCCGGACCAAAATGCTGCATTGCCGAATAAGAGACTGATAGCGCCACTGGACACAGAATTCTTTAATCCGTTTAGGGACATCGTCCATGAGTTTCCGACACAGTCCAGAAATGTCTCACGGACATTTGAACTATTGAATGACACTATATATAAACTTGCTACCAAAACGGGCAGGTCCGGTTTCTTATCGGCAAATGCTCTACATCTGCCTTTCATCTATTCAAGGAATAATTCGAAACGGCAGGACAGGGCATTCCGAGAGTTCCTCTGCGTCTAGACGACCAGGCTGAGGACCTAAAATTGTCTATACCGTCGTCTATGTCAATTCCAACCATGACGTTGGAAACGACAATATCGTTTAACAGAGCTAGTTTAGATGCATTATCGTATGCAGTTCACCTTACCAGAGCGTTATCATTACGTCTCAAAAGAAAAGAATTCCAGGATGTACAAACCTCCTTAAGAGTTCTTTTGAGGGCCATAGCATTCTCCACGTATAACTCCACCCTTTCAGTGGCAAATCTGGAGTTGGTTACACCTGACGCGGCCCTGGCTACATCCAAGCGTGGACAGTAAGGTGAAAACTCTCTCAGAGTCGCTCCGGTCTTCGGAGAGTTTCTCTTCGACGGCAAGCTTTCCGCAATCTATGATCAGATAACTAAGAAAGCTTCAGACTCTCTGCTATTCAAATCCGCTTCTATAAAGTAGGATTCAGCGGAGAAGAGTAGGACAGGCACTTCTTGGGCGAATACGTCCAATGAAAGTTCCTATAGAGGTTCCTCTGCGCCCTCTAGGTCTTACTCTAGAGACCGTCAGGGTAGCAACTCAGGTAGGGGCCGTAATACTGGCCGAGACAACCGGTCAGACGCCCCTAGGTCGATGGGGCGAGGTGTGGGCCATGGAGGATGTGGTTTCTCCTTCCGCAAGCCTCGCAGGTCCAGGAGGTGATGGTATAAACCTCTATCGTGTTCCAGTGCGCGGAAGACTGTCGATTTTCTCAACCAATTGGGAGTCGATTACGGATGACCCTTGGGTTCGAGGAGTGATTTCAGAAGGACTAAAACTGTCCTTCAAAGGAAAACCTCCATTAACTTGGAGTCCAAGATGGACTCGGCTTCCGTCAATTCCGCAGAAAGAGGCTCGCTTCTATCAGAGGTCCAGTCTCTTCTGGAGAAGAACGCGATAGAGGTCGTAGAAAACCAGGAATCTCCAGGTTTCTACAGCCATCTTTTTCTGGTTCCGAAACCTGACGGCTTGTTCCGTCCACTCATAGATCTGAGCTGGATAAACAAGTTGATCGTGGCTCCAAAATTCTATATGGAGACCATCTGATCGGTCAGAGTGAGCATTCGGGTGAACAACTTTGCTACGAGCATAGATCTCAAGGATGCATACTTTCACGTCATGGTACATCCGGCGTTCAGAAAGTATCTTCGCTTCGCCGTCATAGGAGTCGTGTATCAGCTCCGAGCAATGTGCTTCGGTCTGAATCTAGCGCCCTGGGCTTTCACTCGAATAATGAACTCGGTAATGATTCATTTCCGAGCTCATTCGTCTGCGGTAACGGCCTACCTGGATGACTTTCTTCAGAGGTACGGCAACGAGTTAACGCTTCAGAACGATGTGCAGAATCTGCTTTTATTGCTCCGACATCTCGGTTTCATGAGTAAACGAGGAGAAGTCGGATCTGATGCCGTCCAAGTTATTCACCCACCTAGGGATGAGCTTTGAGATGCACAACAACCTCGTTCATCTGCCGTTAACCAGAGCAAAATTAATCAGTTGTTACGCTCGCTATTGTCTTCACTCAAAGTTACAGCGAGAGAATTCATGAGACCGATAGGTTTGTGCAGAGCTGCCGTGGATTTTATTCCGATGGGGCGGCTGCGCACTCGTCCTCTCCAAATTTTTCTGACCCAGAATTGGAGGGTGAAGATTCATTCGCTCGATACGGACATCCTCTTGTCAAATGAAGTGAAACAAGAGATTCAGACTTGGGCAGATATTCAGTGGTTAACTCAGGGAGTTCCACTGCAATTGCCGGATCCGAGTTTTACAATTATGACGGATGCCAGTCAAACAGGTTGGGGCACAACATTGAGCCCAACGGATTTGAAGTGCCAGGGTCTTTGGGATCCACAGTTCCTAATCAAGCACATAAACATCAAAGAAATGATGTCAATTTGGCTTGCGCTACGTCATTGGATGAACGTTATTCAGAATGCTCACGTGCAAATTCTGTCTGACAATACGACGGTAATAGCGTATATTCGGAACCAGGGAGGCACTCATTCCATTCTGTCATTCAAGTTAATCCTTCTGTTTGTACTAGAACATCAAGTTCTCCTATTGGTCCGTCATATTCCGGGTCATCTGAATGTATTAGCGGACTCCCTTTCACGGAGGGGTCGCTTGTTGCGGTCAGAATGGACTCTCAACAAACGAGTATTCAATCAGATTTGCTACCAATGAGAGCGGCCAATGATAGACTTATTTGCGACGCATCTCAACAATCAGTTGCAGACATAGGTGTCACCATGTCCGGATCCTCGAGCGTTTGCAGTAGACGCTCTATCGATCTCGTGAGACGGAATGATAGGATATGCGTATCCTCCAGCGCCATTGATTCAGCAGATATTGCTCAAGATAAAACAATCTCAATGCAAAATTCTGTTGGTAGCATCTCTGTCTCCATAAAGACCGTGGATTAATCTACTCAGGTGTCTGTTATGGGACATGCCGTGGAAGCTTCCTCCACATTTCGGTCCATTCTATTGCTAGATGGATTCAATTAACTATCCGTACTGCTTATGATAAATTATCTTCAACTCAGCAGTCTGTTCTTAAGATTTCAGCTCATGAAGTAAGAGTTCTATCTACATCTTGGGCTCACGCTAATAGTGTTGCTATTACAGATCTAATGAAGGCTGCATATTGGTCTCAGCCTTCCACTTTCACAAATTTTTATCTTAGAAATATTGAGTCCATTTCTGGAGATCTGCATTGTTTAGGTCCGTTATCTGTTGCTCAGAATGTTGTCCACTAAACAGTTGCAACTATAGTTATGCAGGCTTTCTGTTCCGGCAGTGACTCTGTCCTGCTTCCCCCTTCGCTCTGGGGTGTTTGATCCAGGGCAAGGGGAAGGGGGGGGGGGGGGGGAAGGTGTTCCCTTAGGTCACCTGCTTTATAGTGAAAAGCAAGGGAATACCTCCTCTGGAATTAGTAATTCTGAGTCGGTGTCAGGATGGTTTTAAAGTGTAAAGCTAATGTTAACTCATCCATGTAATATTTTTAAAGTGTAGCTCGGTGTATATGTCATGTGTCATACGGGCATTAATATACAATCCTCGGACACTTTTAATGAGTATAAAGAGTCTCATTTCTCTGGACTTACTTTATTTATTGGCTTTCCTTTAAAAATAATTAGCATAACGGGTTATACTGGAGGTTAATAGAGATCATTGAAGTTATTGTGCTCAATTACAGAATGGTGTAGTGTCTTTCTTGTTTTGATGCAAATAGAAAGATACGTGTAAAGCCTATTTCTCCTTTCTCCTCGAGGGGATAATTCTGTTTTATGTAGTTGAGCCTATTGGATTTTCCTTTATGTCCTAGGCCCTCCAACCTTTTTACTATTCAGCTAAGTTTGGGTCATTGGTGCAGTATAAAAATGTTAAAAAATTTAGAGTAATTTATATATTTTTTATACTTACCAATGACCCAGACGGGGATGGCCCTCCCATGAGTTGGGAACTCATACCTCCCCGCTGAGTACATAATGCTTACTAGGCACTGGTTGTAAGAATGGTAATTGCGCCACTTTCGAGACCCCCTTGACACTGCTCATGCGCAGTGGAGTAAAAGTATGGAGGACTATATAGGACATGTAATTTTCGGTTTTTGATGCAAATTTTGGGGATTGGGGGGTAAAATTTGCGTTTGGCCCTAGATATTTTAGAGTTAGCACCAGCTAAGTCTAAAGTCTAGGTCATTGGTAAGTATAAAAAATATATAAATTACTATAAATTTTTAACTTTCCAAACCGAGAGGCTGATTTGAACCAAATTTTATATGAAATTTTATTAGGACATAAGTAGTTGATCTATGCCCCAAAAGATTTTCCTGTCGCACCATGGGAACCACAGGAGCTAAAAATAGAAAAAATTTAAAACGCTCATATCTCCAAAACTGCACAGCACTGAGAATTTTTATTTAGTATGAAGCTTCCTTAGGACCAACAGCATGGAACGGTAAAAAAAATTGCTATCGGTTTTATCATGGGGTACTTTTTGGGGACTTTGAAAAAGTACGGAGTCCGCATTTTTTAACACTGTGGGTAATGGGAAAAACATTTAAGACTACTTTTCTCCCAAACCACTGCTCCAAAAGCTTTCATATTTCACATATAACATCTTTGGAAGATTGTTTCACATGTTTATTGAAATCAATTCCCTGGGTCCATATTTGGGCTGTCTATGGGAGCCCAAATGTTTAAATTAGTGCAGTATGAGGAATATTCTTTAAAAATATTCTTCATATCTACGAATAAGAATTTTTTGATATTTGGTATGCGGCATCCTTAGGGGAGCGAGATTCAAGTTTGTTCAAGCCAAGTCCCTGGGTTCATATTTAGGCTGAAAATTTGGGGTCCCGTTCCGGACTCAGAAATTTTGGACCAAAATCCGGAAATTTTTTGTCTGTTTTTTTTTATGCGTTTCGGTCAATTTTAAGACAAAATTGTTTTTTTTTTTTACACTGAAAATTTTGGGGCCGGGTGGGACTTGGAAAATTTCCAAACAAAAATAACAAAAAATCTGTTTTTATGCGTTTATCTCAATTTTGGGATGTAAAAGTGCAGGAACTGAAAATAGTGTGTATTGTGTGGGTACAATCACTTCATCTAGTTGGTATATGCTTTTCTTAGGAGGGGCGTATGCAGCTTATTCAAGTCAAGTCCCTGGTTTGATACTTAGACTACCATGTCAGGTGAACGACCTCAGTCCCCATTGGGCCTCTTGTTTTTGAAACTCTGCATTTGGGGGTGCATTCTGGAAACCTGAAGTTGGGCTATTAAGCACCTTCTGTGATAGTTCTAGTTCATCATTTTTGGGGGTGTCAACACAACTGAATCGTTGATATGTGCAAACTTGAATTTGACAACCTCAGTTCATCAGTACTACCATGATACTGGTGAAAGTAATCAGTGTCCTCATAGGCATCCACAGAAGTGGCCAGCTTTACTGTTAAAATAGGACACAGAGCCAATGCCTGGGATCAAAGTCCTCGAAATTGGGCTGTAAAGGTATCAACGATTGCTAAACTTGATTTCATACCTAGGTTGTCGTCATGATGTAGCCTAAGTTGCCTGCATTGACCTTAAACCCCAATAAATAAATTACCAACCACAATTTAAATTGTTGGAATTAGGGGTCAGTCTTGCAGCTGATTTTTGGGAGAAGTCAGGGGCCAGGAGGGAGAAGTTATGAGGGAAACCGCAGAAAATTCTTCTCGCTGTTAAATGTCATTTAATGGCACTGTGAAGTAGATTAGGAGATTGACTGTTAAGCCCAGAAATTATCAAATGACAGTTTATTAGTCGAGTAATGACGAAATCAATCTCGACTTATAGTTTGATGAATGGCGGGCGGGTGTAAACAATTGGTTTCTGGACGATAACTTGATAATGGTTTCACCCACGTTCATGAAACTTCTCAGGTAGGTTGGCCTCAGTGAGAGGAAGAACCGTATTTATTTTGGGCTCGCTAGGTCAAAGGTCAAGGTCATGGTGACCTTGAACATACTAAATCATAAATAATTGGTTTCCGGATGATAACTTGACTATGGTTGAACCCACATTCATGAAACTTCATATGTAGGTTGGCATTTGTGAGAGGAAGACCCCTCTTTATTTTGGACTCGCTAGGTCGATGATCAAGGTCACAGTGACCCTGAACATAGTAAATCAAAACAATTGGTTTCCGGATGATAACTTGATACTGGTTTGACCCATGTTCATGAAACTTCATAGATAGGTTTGCATCAGTGAGAGAAAGAACCCCATTTATTTTGGACTCGCTATGTGAAAGGTCAAGGTCACAGTGGCCTTCAACAGTAAATTCGAAAACAATTGGTTTCCGGACAATAACTTGATAATGATTTGACTCACTTTCATGATATTTCATGGGTAGGTTGGCATCAGTGAGAGGAAGAACCTATTTATTTTGTACTCACTAGGTGAAAGGTCAAGGTCACAGTGACCTTCAACATAGTAAATGTTAAACAATTGGTTTATGGATGATACCTTGATAATGGCTTGACCCACATTCATGTAACTTCATAGGTAGGTTGGCCTAGGTGAGTGGAAGACCTTTATTTATTTTGGACTCGCTAGGCCAAAGATCAAGGTCACAGTGACCTTCAACATAGTAAATGTTAAACAATTGGTTTCTGGATGATAACTTGATAATGGTTTGACCCACATTCATGTAACTTCATAGGTAGGTTGGCCTAGGTGAGTGGAAGACCTCTATTTATTTTGGACTTGCTAGGCCAAAGATCAAGGTCACAGTGACCTTCAACATAGTAAATGTTAAACAATTGGTTTCCAGATGATAATTTCACAATGGTTCCACCCATGTTCATGAAACTTCATAGGTAGGTTGGTATTGGTTCAAGAAAGAGCCCTATTTATTTTGGAATCACGAGGTCAAAGGTCAACGTAACAATGACCCTTCACATAGTAAATTGTAAACAACTGGTTTCCGGATGATAAGTTGATAATGATTAAACGCACTTTTGTGCTGTCACAACTCGACATTGGATCGGTGATCCTATCAGCATTTTTTCTTTCTATTAAGATTAGCATTGTGGAAATAAAACACGTGTGCACATGTATTTCTGAGGTTTAGAAAAAATCACATTGGCAAATAGATATAGAAAATGTTAGTGCAATTTTTTCACACACCTGCATTTCTTTCCAGATGTCACTATCAGCCTCAGGATGGAAACATTCGGGCCTGTCTTGTATTCCATATAAATTGGGGACTTTGTTGTCATTAGAGGCCTGCAAGAGGAGTATTTCCATGTGCTGATACAACCCACATCTCTGAAATAACCCCAGGTTCTCTTTCAATGGTAAAGTCTGTCAGTTCAAAGCCCTTCCTTATGACTTGTACCACCCCCACCCCTTCACATGTATCATAAACCAGGACCTGTCTCTAATCAACAGGGTTACTGTTTATAACTCGGTTTATTTGACATCCTCAAGCTCATGAGATATGCTTGACATATTTTCTCCAAAGTCCAGGTTGTTGAAACACCTTGGCTGATCCCTGTACAAGAGAGGCAGGGTCATCACCACCATGTAAGCCAAATTTGAGCTTTTGTCATGGCCCGTTGTCCGTCGTCCGTCTGTCCGTCTGGCCATCTGTCTGTACGTCAACAATTGGATACGGCTCGGGCTAGAGGCCGTATTTATGAACCAATCTTTACAAAACTTCTTGGCTACCTTTGTTATGACCGTGGGATGAGAACGAGTGTTTTTGGGTGCGGTCCAAAATTCAAGGTGGCTGCCAGCCGCCATTTTGTACCGATGATGCAGAAATCTGTTTTTTGTACAGAACTTCCATATGAATGCTCTGATTTGAATAATTTTTTGTATGAATGTTTAGTACCATGGGATACATCACATATAATATGGGTTTTTTCTCGTGCTTAAATTGTGCAAATTAGACTAATTTTGATGTTTTTTGGAGTTACTTTCAGCACTATAAGTGCAAATGCCAATACGGCTCGTGCTAGAGGCCAAATTTATGAACCGATCTTTATGAAACTTCTTGGGTACCTTTGGTATCACCGTGGGACGAGAACGAGTGTTTTTGGTTCCGGTCCAAAATTCAAGATGGCCGATGGCAGCCATTTTGTACAAAATTAGGTGCAATCAGATTTTTGAACAGAACTTCCATATGAAAGCGCTGATTTGAATAATTTTTTGTGTGAATGTTTAGTATCATTGGATATATCACATATAATACGGGGTTTTTTCTCGTGCAGAAATTATGCAAATTAGATGAACTTTGATTTTTTCAGTGCGACTTACACACAGTAAGTACACATGTCAATATGGCTCGGGCTAGAGTCTGTATTTATGAACTGATCTTCACAAAATGTCTTGGGTACCTTTGTTATCACCTTGAGATGAGAACGAGTGTTTCTGGGTGCGGTCCAAAATTCAAGATGGCTGCCAGTGGCCATTTTCTACCGAAATTAGGTCTAATCACTTTTTTGTACACAACTTCTAGACAGCTCAGACTAGAGGCCATATTTATGAACCAATCTTTACGAAACTTCTTGGGTACCTTTGTTATCACCGTGGGATGAGAGCGAGTGTTTTTGGGTGTGGTCCGAAATTCAAGACGGCCACCAGCAGCCATTTTGTACCAAAATTAGTGCAATCAGTCTTTTGTACAGAACTTCTTTATGAAAGTTCTGATTTGAATAAATTTTTGTATGAATGTTTAGTAACATGGAATACATCACATATTGTAAGGGTTTTTTTTTCGTGCACAAATTATGCAAATTAGATGAACTTTGATTTATTCAGTGCTACTTACACAATGTAAGCACACATGTCAATACGGCTCAGGGTGGAGGCTGTATTTATGAACCGATCTTCACAAAACTTCTTGGGTACCTTTGTTATCACCTTGGGATGAGAATGAGTGTTTCTGGGTACGGTCCAAAATTCAAGATGGCTGCCAGTGGCCATTTTGTACTGAAATTAGGTCCAATCAGTTTTTTGTCACAAGTTCTATACAGCTCGTATTTATGAACTGATCTTCACCAAAACTTCTTGGGTACTTTTGTTTTCACCTTGGGACAGGAACGAGTGTGTTTTGGGGTGCCTTTGTTATCACTGTGCTATGAGAACAAATATTTTGGGGTTCAGTCAGACCCACTCTGGGACTCAAAGATTTTTTTCTAGTTTAGCATCTGACTGTCACCCACCTTTACAATACTTTACCTATACATTTGTTACAGGCAGCGGTCAGTATTTATGTACAGACCGTTACAATACTTTATATGTACCTTTGTTATCAGGTCATTACCTGGATGTTTGTCATTGCTGTGTCACATACTATACGTGTACATGTCTTTGTCTTGACAAGTTGAGCTACAGTGTCATTGACACTTTCATTTATGTGTTCCATCCTCAGAAGGCTGAGATTAAGGTTTGTTCAAAACAAGTGTCTTGATCAGTATTTGGGCTCCTTCATATCTATGAGTCAAATTCTTTTGTTACATGGTATTGAAATCCGAAATCCTTAGTATGGTAAATCCAAGTTTGTTAAAATCAAGTCCCTGGGCTCATATTTTGGCTCGAATTTGAACTTTGAGTGCAGTATGAGGAATATTCTTTCAGAGATCTTCTTAGAGCCACCAGCCAGAATCTTTAGATATTTGGTATATAGTCTTACCATGACTCCTGGATTGAAGTTTGTTCCAAGTGTTATGCTGACTGGTGTTGGTTGGCACCAGAGGGGTTTGAAATTTAACACATTACCCAATAGAAAATGTACTATTTGTTTAAATGAATTGTGGTAAACTTTACTTAGATATAAATGTGTGTACATAAGATAAACGTTTGCTCAAATCGGGACCATCAGGAGAAGGGTGCTAGGGTGGTGTCCTTTGGTCCAAATTTTTTTTTGCTTCAAAAGATTTGGAGGATCTTTCTTTATACAGTATGCACAAAAATGAACTTTCACCCTGTTGAAGGCAAAACAAAATCCAATATTGACTCATGCATGCAAAATACAGGTCACCAGCTAAACCTTTACCACTTTGAGTCGAGATTAAAGAATAAATTAAAGGTTATATCATTTGTCTGTCACAACATGCATCCAAGAGAAAAAAAAATGTATTTGCATGCTTGTTCATAGTATTTTTCATTGAAGTTTGTACAGCTGCACTTGTTTGATCGAGTTTCACTCCATTGTATTACAAACCATCAATGTCATGCCTCATTGTTTGGGTTCATATTAGTAGTGCTTCCATCCATTTTTAGCTCATCTTGACAAAGTCAAGCTGAGCTATTGCCATCACTTCTCGTCAGTCGCCATACGTACATATGCACATACGTTCCTTTGGCACACCTCACGGGTCGCATTTATGATCAGATTTGAAACTTGGTATGCTTGTTTAGGGTGACCTCTAGATGGCAGCTATCGATTTTCTTCAATTTCCGGCAAAAATGTTACCACTGCCAACGTTCTTAGAACTTAGTTTAGTCAGAAATTCCACCAAATTTCATTGGTACCAATGATCTTAAATTTTGCCTTTTCTCTTATAACTTACCAAGTTCAAGTTTGTCAAGTTGAGCTACAGTGTCATTGACACTTTCATTTCAGCTGGTCAGTTTGTAAATTATGCGTGCAGATGTAGTGATTTATTTGTCTCATCAGGGTCAGTATTTTGTTGCGGGACCTTTGTTTATCCATTCCCCGATTTCTTAACCATCAAATAGTGTTGGAGAAAACTTTCTGAAAATACTTGTAGAAACAGTAGAACCCTGTTAATTGAATAGCCACTTTTCCAGTGAAAATTATTAAAAGGGATTGTGTCACTTTCCTGTATTCTAGAGATAAACTTAGCATTATTCTATTATATCTTGTTTGACAGAGCCCCATGAGCTCTGTCAAACAAGATATAATAGATCAAGTTCCTGTATTGGGATGTACTGAGGCAATATATCTCTGCGAACAAAGAAAAACGGTGGCGATGCAGGTTAATTTCTCGACAGGATACAAGATTTTTAGCTTAACTTAAAATCAAGATAAGCTATTGTCATAATGCGTGAGGAAGTCTGTTAGTCTGTTCACATTTTCCTTTAGCACCGGCTACACCCCGTAGTTCTTGTCTGATCGTCACGAATTTCATATGCAGGTTTGGGGTCATGTCTAGATGAGAGCGTCCCTTTTTGGTTGCGATCAGTCAACCAGCATGGCTGCCCAAGCCCAAAACCATTAGCACAGTCTCCGGGTCGTATTTATGAAGGGATTTCATTGTAATTTGGTAGGATGCCTCTGTATAATATCTAACATCCCCTTTTGGACATGATCTGTCAACTGTGATGGCTGCCCAAGCCCGAAACCCAAAAACTTTTAGAACAGTCTGCAGGTCATATTTAATATGGAGGGATTTCATTGTAACTTGGTAGGATGACTCTGATGTCTAGATGAGAACTTCCCCATTTGGTTGCGATCTGTCAACCATGACAACTGCCCAAGCCCAAAGCCCGAAAACCTTTAGCACAGTCTACAGGTCATATTTATAGAGGGATTTCATTGTAACCTGGTAGGTTGACTCCTTATAATGCCTAGATGAGAACGTCCCCTTTAGGTCGCGATTGATCAACTGTGACGGCTACAGGGGCCCGAAGCCCAAAAACCTTTAGCACAGTCTACAGGTCATATTTATGAAGGGATTTTATTGTAACTTGGTAGGATGACTCCAAATAATGTCTAGATGAGAACGTCCCCTTTTGGTCGCGATCATTCAACCATGATGGTTGCCCGAGTCCAAAACCCAAAAAACTTTAGTACAGACTACAGGTCGTATTTGTGAAGGGATTTCATTGTAACTTGGTAGAATGGCTAAGTATAATGTCGAGATGAGGACGTCCCCTTTTAGTTGCAATCGGTCAACCGTGATCGCTACACAGGCCCAAAGCCTGAAAACTTTTAGCACAGTCCACAGGCCATATTTCTGAAGGGATTTCAGTGTAACTTGGTAGGATGCCTCATTTTGGAATAATTTCACAATTTTCACTGTAACTTGGTAACTTTTGTTAGCTTAACTTGACAGTCAAGATAAGCTATTGCCATCATGCGTGCGGAAGTCTGTGAGTCTGTGAGCCTGTTCACATTTTCCTTTAGCACGGGCTACAACCCACAGTTCTTGTCTGATCGTCACAAAATTTCATATGCAGGTTTGGGGTCATGTCTAGATGAGAACGTCCTCTTTTGGTCGCGATCGGGCAACCGGTATGGCTGCCCGAGCCCAAAACCTGAAAACCATTAGCACAGTCTACAGGTCGTATTTATGAAGGGATTTCATTGTAATTTGGTAGGATGCCTCTGCATAATGCCTAGATGAGAACGTCCCCTTTTGGGCATGATCAATCAACCGTGATGGCTGCCCAAGCCCGTAACCCAAAAACCTTTAGCACAGTCTGCAGGTCATGTTTAATATGGAGGGATTTCATTGTAACTTGGTAGGATGACTCCTTATGATCTCTAGATGAGAATTTCCCCATTTGGGCATGATCTGCCAATCGTGACGACTGCCCGAGCCCAAAACCCGAAAACCTTTAGCACATCTACAGGTCATATTTATTGAGGAATTTCATTGTAACTTGGTGGGTTGACTTCATACAATGTCTAGATGAGAAAGTCACCTTTTGGTCCTGATTGGGCAACTGTGGCGTCTGCAGGGGCCCAAAGCCCGAAAACCTTTAGCACAGTCTACAGGTCACACAATGGGGCAACTGTGACGGCTACAGGGACCCGAAGCCTGAAAACCTTTAGAACAGTCTACAGGTCATAATTACGAAGGGATTTCATTGTAGCCTGGTAGGATGACTCCAGATAATGTCTAGATGAGAACATCCCCTTTTGGTCGCAATCATTCAGCCTTTATGGCTGCCCGAGCCCAAAGACCTTTAGCATATTCTACAGGTCGTATTTATGAAAGGATTTCATTGTAACTTATCAGGTTGACTCCATATAATGCCTAGATGATGACATCCCCTTTTGGTCATGATTGGTCAACTGTGATGGCTACAGGTGCCCGAAAATCTTGAGTATAGTCTACAGATCATATTTATGAAGGGATTTCATTGTAACTTTGTAGGATCACTCCAGATGATGCCCAGATGAGAATGCCCCCTTTTGGTAGTGTTCATTCAACCATGATGGCTGCCCGAACCCAAAGCCCGAAAACCTTTAGCACAGTCTTCAGTTCATATTTATGAAGGATTTCATTGTAACTTGGTAGGTTGACTTCATATAATGTCTAGATGAGAACAGCCCCTTTTGGACACCATTAGGCAACTGTGACGACTGCAGGGGCCTGAAGCCCGAAAACCTTTAGCACAGTCTTCAGGTGATATTTATGAAGGGATTTCATTGTACCTTGGTAGGATGACTCCAAATAATGTCCAGATAAGCACGTCCCCTTTTGGTCGCGATCATTCAGCCTTGAGCCCAAAAACCTTTAGCATAGTCTACAGGTCGTATTTATGGAACGATTTCATTGTAACTTGTCAGGTTGACTCCATATAATGCCTAGATGATGACATCCCCTTTTGGTCGTGATTGGTCAACTGTGATGGCTTCAGGGGTCCGAAGCCTGAAAACCTTGAGCACAGTCTACAGGTCATATTTATGAAGGGATTTCATTGTAACTTCATAGGATCACTCCAGATGATGCCCAGATTAGAATGTCCCCTTTTGGTTGCGATCATTCAACCATGATGGCTGCCCAAGCCCAAAGCCCAAAAACATTTAGCACAGTCCACAGGTCATGTTTATGAAGGGATTTCATTGTAACTTAGTAGGTTGACTTCATATAATGTCTAGATGAGAACGTCCCCTTTGGACGCAATTGGGAAACTGACGGCTCCAGGGGCCCGAAGCCCAAAAACCTTTAGCACAGTCTACAGGCCATATTTATGAAGGGATTTAACTTGATAGGATGACTTGTTTTGGAATAATTTCACTGTAACTTTCATTGATATACGTTAACTGTGAGGGCCACATACATTAACTGTGAGGTCATATTAACCCACCCCTCAGCTCTTTAGTACAGTGTACACCTCATATTATTTTTTATCAGAAACATAGCATATAGGGAACAAAAATGAACATATTCCCAATTATCACAATTCTTGTCTTATTTCATAATCCTTTCATAAACTTTGAACATTATCCTTTTCATCAAACACAACACACAAGTTAAGCTGCAGTGTCATTGACACTTTCATTGACATACGTTAACTGTGAGGGCCACTTACATTAACTGTGAAGGCCACATTAACCCACCCTTCAGGTCTTCAGTACAGTCTACACCTCATATTATTATTTTTATTAAAAACATAACATACAGGGAACGGAAATTAACATGTTCCCAGTTATCACAATTCTTGTCTTATTTCATAATCCTTTCATAAACTTTGAACATTATCTTTTTCATCAAACACAACACACAAGTTAAGCTGCAGTGTCATTGACACTTTCATTGACATACGTTAACTGTGAGGGCCACTTACATTAACTGTGAAGGCCACATTAATCCACCCTTCAGGTCTTCAGTACAGTCTACACCTCATATTATTATTTTTATTAAAAACATAACATACAGGGAACGGAAATTAACATGTTCCCAGTTATCACAATTCTTGTCTTATTTCATAATCCTTTCATAAACATTGAACATTATCCTTTTCATCAAACACAACACAGACAATTTAGCTACATTGTCATTGACACTTTCATTTATTCAATTGACAGGAGTTTACTCTATAACCTATATTCAATTAACAGGTCAAATTTGTACTGGAGGTATGGTAAATGGTTTTGTGTTAGGAACATTATATTCAATTTACAGGGTTATTCAGTTGAGAGATATACAATTACTGCAGAAGACCATGCATCTCGTCCCCCATGTTCCAATGTGCCTACTGACACACAAAACACATTGGAACTCAGGGGACGATCTGTCAACCTCATGTCTGAACATCTTTTTTTGTCTGTGCCACATATACTACTCAAAATTTGCTAAGCACCAAGTGTATCCAACTGCCTGTTTTATGTTTTAGTTGAAATATTGTTATGAAAAGTGTATATATTTTTGATTTAATTATATCTTTAATGATTTAAGCACAGAAATTAAGATTTTGTTTGTGTTTGACATTATTTTTTAGCTTTTGAATACGATAACCATGGAAAATGGATATTATTGGTACAGGAGGAAATTTTTCAAATTTACCAAAAAGTTGTTTGAACGAACTGATATGGATTCAATATCGAGTTTGAGACCCATTATTGTTAATTACAGCTTGACAACGCTTTCTCGTGCTCCCAATCAGGTTCCAGATGGTCCTTTGTGGTATGTTGTTCCATTCTTGGACCAGCATGGCACCAAGCTCCTGGACACGTCTTGGTTGGACTGGACAGACTGAAA
This sequence comes from Pictodentalium vernedei, assembly GCA_031216915.1. Classification (NCBI taxonomy): domain Eukaryota; kingdom Metazoa; phylum Mollusca; class Scaphopoda; order Dentaliida; family Dentaliidae; genus Pictodentalium; species Pictodentalium vernedei. The sequence continues at coordinate 407,660,044 of CM062292.1, read as the reverse complement.
TTGCAAGCTGCATCTGATTCCAGACATATTCAATTGGATTGAGGTCAGGGGATATTGCTGGCCAGTCCGTACTCTCAATCCCCTCCCTCTGTGGGTACTCACGGACAGCATGGGCAACATGAGGACGGGCATTATCGTCCACCAGAATGAATCTGTCACCCACTGCACCTGCATACAATCTGATGTGGACATCCAGGATCTCATCAATATACCGCTGTGCAGTCAGTGTACCACGGTCAAGGACACAGCTCTGTATGTCAATGCCAGCTGATGCCGCCCCAGAGAATTAATGAACCTCCACAAAATTGGTCATGCACAGCATTGTTGGCTGCATGGAATCGCTCTCCTGGTCTTCTCCATGCCCTAGAATGCCTATTGGTGTTGTCTTGGCAGTACCTTGACTCATCTGTAAAAGGGACAGGTCGCCAATCTTCTCTGGTCCATCCAGCATGATCCTCGGACATCTGAATGCAAATACATGGTCTTCTCGATCGGAAACATTTACCCCAGATACATTCTGAAGGTCACTGCAAATCTGGTTTGCTGTGTTAAAGCGGTTCCTCCAGGCCTGAATGATGAAAAACTTCTTCAGCTGCAGATGTTGCCCTGTCTCCACCATATTGTGGGACTGGTGTGCCATACTGCTGAAATCTTGCCCAGGCTCTGGTGATCGCCATATGGTGCACACCAAGGGCTTCTTCACCAACCTGATGATGGGTAGCCCCTTGTTCCCCCATCCCTGCACATTTCTGCTTCAGACATATGTCTTCTTACATTTGCATTTGCCGTATTCAATCATTTAATCACAAGGGTTTGTGTTGAAATGAAGACCGAATACCATACACTTCTCATGTACATGTAGACAGTACACAAAAACATCATGAAAATCAAGGGGTACTTGCTTTCCATGACTGTCACGAAAAGTCTGCCTGTCAAGAGAGCTAATGTAAACACTGAGGACCATCTCAGTACATTCCTCAATCATATCCACCAAAAATATCGCAAATATGTTACAAGCAAATTTCACAATGATATGTCAAATATTTGGTGATTAGCAAACTTTGAGTAGTATATATAGTATTCCCCCAAACCAGTTTGTACTGTGAAGGTCATGGGTTGCTTTTTTGTTTGACATAGCTGTAATTGAGTTGTTACTTGACGATGTGTAGGATATTCATTATTATTCATATTAGTCGATAATAGAGGAGATCAGCATTTCCCATCTTAATGAAGTATGCCCTCCCATCCATGTGACTTTTATGTACAAAACAAATCGCACGTGGAATATTCGCAGTGCACAAGCCTCATAAGAAATGGTTGACGTTTGCGCGGTAAGACATAAACTGAATCGATAATCCGATAAAAAAAAACGGACATAAATATTGAAACAGCTTATAGAAATGGTCAGTTTTAATACAAATAACAAGGTAAATCTGAGCTGAAAATTAAACTGTAGGTGTGCAGGCCTGCAGTCTGTATCACCGTGGTGTTGTGTATTTTCGCTGCTTTGCAAAAGTTAAAAACAATACGAAATACCGATATAGCAAACTATTTTTAATGAGCTTTATTTATTTTTTCTGTTCACACAAATTAGAGTCGGATTGTGGAATACGTAGTACAGCCATTATGGAATGATTCTTACAGAAACATAAGCAATGCTGCATCTTCTATAAAACCTCGCTTTAATATGAGACCTCTTTCCTACTAGTCCAGGCCCAGGGTACCACAGACATGGCATATGGACCTTACAAGTTACAGTCACAACGACCGTGCAGTTCCCAATTATTATTTTCAATGACGTAGCCGGTGGTTGGGGTGGGGCTGGGATTCTCCAAAAAGTCGTCAAATAATTGCAGAGTCCCTGGACTAAAAAAAAACACCCTCTCTGATTCACTTTCAAAACACTGATTTTTCAAATGTTTCCTGAGATGGATCCCTTGACCACACATGGGGGTAGTGGGCACTTCTGGGTGTTTGATAAAATAAAGGGATAACAAGGCAAGACTTCTTGTCTGTGAGAGAGAGTGAGAGAGAATATCAAAATACACAAAGAATAACATTTTGTTCTATTTTTGCTTCAGGTAGAACTGAACTTTCATCACTTCAGCACATTGTAAAAATTGGTACACCGTCATTGTTGCTTGGGGTGGAAGTCCTCTAAAAGGGACAACATGGGTATAAACGATTGACTAAACTTGACTTTATCTCCATGTTGTGGTCATGCTTAGCCATTGTATACAAATATGACCTTAAACACCAATAACTAAGTACTCCCAAAACAATGATTGAAGCACCCATCCCCATCCTTGACTAACAAATTTCTCATTATGCACTTGTTGATTTCTGAATTGCGCACATGTAGACTCCTGATATATAAAAAGCCTCTTGTATCAAGTTTTGAAAAGAAAATAATAATCATCTGAAAAAGACACCAACATCAGGTGGGGGAGGAGATATGCAGGGTGGGAGGGGGCATAAACTAACTTAACCACCCCCCCACCCCCTCATTGTGGGAAGATGAACTTCTTACCTGTGGGCTTGTACCTATTTTTGGGGTCAGGAATTGGCACTCCACTACTGTAAGTAATGATTGGAAATGGGGCTATGCTCCTCGATAAATCCCTGCAAGTGCCCATGCAAATTTTCACAGGTAAAGACTGTTTATGTAACCCAAACAGAATGATTAGTATGGAGTGATAACATAATACATAAACTTGATCAAGAAGTTAGCTGGGGTGAGGGAGGGAGTGTTTAACTGATCCCCCCCCCCCCCCCCCCCCTAAAAAATGCCAAAAAATATATTGGGGTGTGGAGAGCCTACTTTCATCCCATCCCAACCCCACTGGGTAATGACATGGGGGGGGGACCTGTTTTGGGGAGTGGCATATACCATGCAGTGCATGAACAAGGTGCTGATTTAATCCACGTATCCTTGTGAATCAAAACCCATGCATCATAGGGCATCTCATGAGATTTCTGTGATGGTCTGACTTTAGCTTTAACAAAAGCAAAATCTTTATCTGCTACTGTCACATATAAAGTTTGTACCCAGCCGTCTTTAAAATACTGGATGGCTTTCAACGATTTTCTTGCTTTGAGCTTTTCATTGTCAAAGTCCCCTGGTGTATTTATTAGGTAAATGTAAATGTCAGAGAAACCAATCTCGGGCATTTTTTCTTGTCGTCCGACCATTTACCAAATTTATTGTGGCGGGGTCTGGCAGAACTTCCATTCTCAAGAGTTAGTTTCTCTTTTAGCCTGTCTGTATTTTAGCTCATCTTGACAAAGTCAAGCTGAGCTAATCTCATTGCTTCCCGTCCGCCGTCCGTCGTCCGTCGTCTGTCAACACCATGTTTTGGTCTTCTCCTCCAAAGCCACTGGGCCAATTCAAGTGAAAGTTTGTGTGAGTGATGGTCCCAAAGGGGCATTTCATTTTTGTTCAACTCAGCATGCCCAGCCCCATAGGGAGGGAGTGGGGGAAAATGCACCCAAATATTTTAAAAATCTTCTCAAGAACCAGTGTGTACAATGACTTGATATTTGCTATGGAGCTTCCATATGAGGTGTAGAATCAAGTTTGTTCAAACGAAGTTCGTGAAGTAATATTTGGCTTTGTAATAGGAGGGGTAAGATTTTTGGCCCCGCCCAAAATTTCTATTTTCTGAACCGATGGTCCGGTATGAACCAAATTTGGTTTGTGGTATTATTGGGTCATAAGTACATGACCCATGCAAAAAAAAAAAAATTCCTGCATCCCCATGGGAACCCTGGGAGCTAAAAATAGAAATATTTTCAAACGCCCATATTTCCCAAACCCCATGGAACAGAGAGCTTTTATTTGGTATGAAGTATCCTTATGACCAGTAGAATTGAATGGTAAAAAAAAATTGCCATCGGTTATGTTAGGGTGTTCTGTAATGGGCATCGAAAAAATGCTGAGTCAGCATATTTGCAAAAATTTTAAAAAATCTTTTCTCCAGAACCAATCATCAGAATCTTTTGATATTTGGTATACAGCATTCATAGGGGGGTCAGATAAAAGTTTGTTGAAATAAAGCTCATTGGTTCATATTTGGGCTCTCTACAGGAGCCTGAAGTTTTAACATAGGGTAATATGGGGAATATTCTTTAAAAATCTTCTTCTTCAGAACCACCAGTCAGAATCTTTTAATATTTGGTATACATCATTGTTATGAGGGTCAGATTCTAGATTGTTCAAACCAAGTCCCTAGGTTAATATTTGGGCTTCCTACGGAAGCCCAAATTTTATCTTTGTTCAATATGGAGGGTAATTTAAAAAAATCTTCTTCTTCAGATCCATCAGTCAGAATGCTTTGATATTTGGTATGCAACATCTCTATGGGGGTCAGATTCAAGTTTGTTCAAATCAGATCCCTAGGTATATATTTGGGCTCACTATGGTAGCCCAAATTTTTACTTAGTGCAATATGAGAAAATTTCTTTAAAAATCTTCTTCAGATCCACCAGTCGGAATACTTTTATATTTGGTATACAACATCTCTAGGGGGGACAGATTCCAGGTTGTTCAATTCGAGTGCCTAGGTTAATATTTGGGTTCCATATGGGAACATGAAATTTAACTTAGTACAATATGAGGGAATTTCTTCAAAAATCTTCTTCAGATTCACTTGTCAGAATGCTTTCACATTTGGTATACATCTCTAGGGATGATGATTATACATCTGTGGAGATGGCTTGCTTAATGTAGACTCATTGGACTCTGTTTAAATTGTGTTCTGTACAAGATGAGCGCTTCAGGCCCCGTGGGGCCTCTTGTTTTAAGTAGTTGTTGTTCGGAGGTTGGAAATGTTGGCAAATTTAGTTTGTTCACCCAAAAACACCTCTTTAACAGTTCTTGCCGTGAACCCATCATTGGTACACACCGAAGTTTAAAAAAATCCTTCATTTGCTGCACTGTCCAACTTGAAAAAACGCTTGAACTCTCCATACTTTCTACACAATTTATATTTAATTAACGACGCCCTCAAACGTAATTTTTTAAAGCGTGATATGTCACATACATGCAACCATTCTCTTGGCAGTCTTGTGAACGAAAGGTGTATTGACACCGTTGCATTCGCAGATGCCATTTCGGGACTTTGAAGGAACACTGAAATTTTGTGGAAGGCTGGTCGGCATTGATTAAAATTTTATTTCGTAGTTAATAAATGCAATGAATATTGTAAAATTTTAATCTCAAAATAATGTATTATCAATAATAGTCATTTAGGAGTTTGCAAAGTTCAGAAAAACGTTCAAAAATGATTTCAAGTGAGTGAAATATGAAGTAACGTTCATCGCTGTCGCTCAAATGTTCTCGCATGTGTGTATTGTTTTGTACACAAACGTCACGTGGGTGGGAGGGCATACGTCATTAAGATGGGAGATGCTGATCAAGTCTATTTCATTGTCAAGGTGACCGAGAGCAAATGCAGATGATGGTCTTGTTTTCCATCCTGGATTAGTTGTTCTTTGTTCTTGAGCCTATTGCTGTTTACCCTGCCTTATTTTTGGGGGTCTCAAAAACAGCTTATGACCCCTCATTGGAACAAGCTTGTTGATCTAGTTGTGATGAGGGTGCATAAGCTATGTTTTGGCGCAAAAAATAGAAAAAAATAAGTCATTCAGGAATTTTGTTTGCAAGTATCTGCCTTTTGTGTTAGGTAAGTGTTAAATAATTTTTTTTTTATTAGACATGAAATGTAAATTGAAAAATATTTTTTTCTTCTTTTTTTTCAGTTTCAAGAGTGCATGAGTGGTATATCGAGTAGATTGATTCCTCGGTGGATAATTCCATAAATATGACATAACCTTGTGGACAGTTGGTCTTGGAATGGAGTAATTAATGATCGACTGTATGCCAAAAGGTTTTGAGTACTGATTTGTATATTGGGTGTATATTTAGTTTTTGTACATTTTTGGTATTTCTGTACATTTTTTTCCCCCAAATCTCTAGAATGCAAGAAGGCACCATTTGCAGTACTTTTGCATTGCAGATTGTGCCTGGTTTCAGTCTAGGGACAGAAGAAGCAACAATATACTGACAAAGGTGATCTGGTACTCAGCCACCCAAATGGTGGACATCTATGTAGACGCTTGCTGGACAAGTTTTTAGGATTGAACAATAAATGTGTTGTAGATCATGTATAATTGTGTCGTGTTGTTGAGCTCTTTGTCAACGGGCTGAACATTTCCTCGTTTTATCCTAAAATTTCCACTTGTCTCGCAAATCAGTGTACAGGTTAATGTCCACCATTTTGGTGGTTGCGTACCATCACAAGAAGAAAAATGGATAGCTACACAGAGCCCAACATTACTGAGGTTGTGTAAAGCCTACTAACTGGCCCACTAACTGATTAATTTTCTGACTTACTGATTCCGTCTCACCTGACTGAGGACCTGGTGACAATTGACTGAGGCACAGGAAATTTGAGATGACCCAGCATGTCTGACTGCTTTACCCCAAGAGCTATGGCACTGTTAAGAGTCCACAATGTTTGCAGGGTTTTCTTAAAAGTTCATCTTTTATTGATGGATACACACTGGAAATGCATCTTTTAATGACAGGTACTAACAGGGAAATCTTCTGCTTTATTTTTTTAAATAGAGGATTTTCCTGTTAGTGCAGAGGCAGCCGTCATTAAAAGATGCATTTCCAGAGAGTGATTAGAAAACCTCCTCAAACATTTTTTCCTTGTGTGTAGCAGCAGTGCCATAGCTGCTGGGACTAAATTGTCTTCAGGCATGCAGTGTCATCTTGTGTGGACTGTGTCTTAGTCAGTTGCCACCAGGTTTTCTCACTTGGGTGGGATAGTCTGAGTGAGTCAGCTTCTTTTCTTTCCGAAGCCCCACCCGGATTTTTTTTTTATTGGGTGGGGCGACGAAAAAAAAACGAAAAAAGAAAAAAAAAAAAAAAAAAATAATAATAATATTCTCTTTTGTTTCTCAGTGTAATATCTTTATAATATGATATTCTTATATACATTTAATATGTTCTTGTTATAAAATACTATTCATTGATATACTTATAAATACATACTTATATATATCTTTATACACTTGTATATACTTATATCTATGCATACTTGTATATACAATATTCTTAATAAATGCTTGAAATATCTTCAATAGTTCTTCATTTTGTTTCCATATTTCACTTAAAAATCTCTCCATGTTATGGAAAAGAGAAACAACATACTCAAGGATTTGTGAGCACAGACATTTTATTCAAGATACTTCCAGTTCATTGACAGTTCTACAAAAAGTATACATATACTTCACATTTACAATAATAATGACAATATCTTTTGGCACTTTAAAAGACTTCTACTTACATTGGAGTTCACAGGAAACACCACAGACCTGCTCATGGTTAACACAAAGTTCAGCCCTGATGTGTGGCATGGGAGGGAAGAAGGTTTTTGAAGCGACTGGGCACATCTTTGCTCTATTGTGTTTCCAACTGATATGTTGACATAAAGGTCACAGAGTGGGGGTTGAGGGGGCACAGGCATGTGGGGGAAAACAATGGCTACAAACGCCAGATGGTCACACAGGCTTTGAATCTCAGTGGGCTGGGGTGAGGTTGGGGACATTGTGTGCCTGTGCCAAGACCCCACTCCCCCAACTTGGCATGCCTAAGGGGGGGGGGGGTGAGGGCTTGGCTGGGCACACAAGGATATCTTTGCAATCATGTTGGGAAAACAGTGGCTACGAATGAAAAGGGGTCACACAAGTTCTGCATCTCAAGTGGTGGGGCAAAGGGTTGAATAGGAATAGGACTGAACCAATTATGTGCCTGTGCCTAGCCCCAAGCCCCCAACTGGCATGCCCATCTGGGGGATGAGGTATGGCTTGGCTGGGCACTGGTACACATTATCCAAGCATTTTGGAAAAACAGTGGCAACAAATGTCAGATGGTCACACAAGTTCTGCATCTTGTTGGGGTGAAAGTTGGATAGGACCAGGGACATTGTCTGTGCCCAGCCCCCACTTGGGCACAGGTACACAACAATATCTTATCATGTTGGGGAAAACAGTGGCTACAAATACCAGATGCTCACAGGTTATGGATGATGCTGGATAGGACTGGGGATATTGTGTGCCTCTGCTCAGCCCCAAGACCCCCAAATGGTCACACAAGTTCTGCATCTCAAATGGGGGGAGGGGGTTGAGGTTGGATAGGACTGGGAACGTTTCCTTAACAGGCCTGTGTTCAAGTTTATAATTTCTGTAGGTAAGTCTGCGTATCAGCAACACCGATTGAGGATAACAGTTGTAATGCCACAACATTTGTTCAGGGAGAAGAACAATGGACAAGGAACAATCCTCATGTTCATGCAGATGCAAGTTCAAGGGGTTGGCCACACAAGGATGTCTTTTTAAGCATGTTGGGATAACAATGCCAGTACAACTGGTCGCACAAGTTCTGCAGGCTTTGGGGATACGATTGGGAAGATTGTGTGCAAAGACACCAGCTTGGCTGGGCACAGGTACACAAGAATATCTTTCCAATCATGTTGGAGAAACAGTGTCTATAAATGGTCACACAAGTTCTTCATCTCAAATGAAGGGGGGGGGGGAGGGGGGGGGGGGTGTTGAGGTTGGATAGGACTGGGGACATTTCCTTCACATACCTCAGTTCAAATTGACAATTCTTTGAGGGATTTGCAAGGGGGGGTGCAAAACACAACACTTCTGTAGGTCAGTTTGCATATCAGCAACACCGCTTCAGGATAAGAGTTGTAATGCCATAACATTTCATGAAGTTCAGGAGAAAAACAATGGATCAGGAACCATCCTCATAAGCAGGTCAGGGATACAAATTCAAGGGGCTTGGCACACAAAGCTGTCTTTTCAAGCATGTTGGTATAACAATGCACGTCCAATTGGTCGCACAAGTTATGCATCTCAATAAGCTAGGGTGGGGAGGCAATTACATCGCACTGGGAACATTTCCTTCGCCTATCTGTTTCAACTTTAACATTGAAAATTTGCAAAGAGATATGCAGGTTTGGAAAGTAGAGGCAAAACATAACCCTCACACCTCGGTACACAAGTCTGGGGGGGTTGGGTATAAGGATTATAGTACCATAACTTTTCTTCATGGAATTCACAGGAAGAGATCAATGACCCATGTATCGTACATCTGTTGGGGGTCGCTGTTGTCTTTGAACCAACTTGGCACATATTGTATCAACTTTGCTGCAACGCGGAAACTTTGTTGATAGTACAAGAAGAGCAAGGAACAAAACTTAATTATCTGCATGCAAGGCAGGGGTTGCAGTTCAAGAGAGCTGAGCACAAAAGATTTTTCCAAGCATGTTGGGAATAAAGTGCAGCTGCAAATGTTCACATAAGTTCAGCATCTTGAAAGGTTGGGGTGGTGGTAGTCATACGCTTGTCCAAGTACACACTTTCAGAGAGTGAAACCGCGATTGGCTCATTAAATCAGTCGAGCTTCTGGAAGGAAGAAAACAATGCATGTATGCATGGCCATGTCTCATACATTGGTACAAACATCGGAAAGATGGAGTGTTTGCAGAAGGGCACTGGTGTGGGGGGGTGGCAGTCCTTGAATTGCAGAGGCACATATTCTCTCTAATTTGCTGTTAAGTTTGAACTGAGATACTAGCGTTGAAAATACAAGAAGGCCCAATAACAAACCTTATCTGAATGCAAGGCAAGGAGGGGGTTCAAGCGGATGGGCACGAAAGGATAATTTTTCAAGCAATTTGCATTTTGGTTACAGCTGATAGCTTTTGGAAATTTTCCATCAGTTCAGTTTTGGACCAAAAAATTCTGTTTTCAGTTTCTGTAACACAATATATATATATTTCCCATACCTTATGTATTATACTGGGACAGGATAGTACTAAAAAAAATCCATCTCCAATCTGCATATTTATAAGTGCACCGACAGGCAGTGCATCAATATACGGCCGCCTGTGAAGAAATTTTTAGTTGAACAAAAGGTTAAGAATTCCTTCAAAAATAATTGTACATTCCTGGCTTACGAGCGATTAAAGTTGAATATATTGTTTTCAAGTTATTGCGTGGAGAATCAAAAGTCACCAAAACTCAAAGATGGTTACCATGGTGGCCATATTGGACATGCCAGAATGATGATTATCATAAAGAACCATCCTCTAGTCATGATTAATCAACCATAAAAAAACTGGTCTGTTGGATGTATTGTTTTCAAGTTATAGCATGGACAAATAAAAGTTCATGGATGAAAGGATGGACAATGATGTTGGTTATCGAAAGGAACCATCCTCTAGTCATGACTAATCAACCATAAAAAATAGTATCTGTTGGATAATCAAAGGTCCCTAAAAATCCAAGATGGCTGCCATGGTGGCCATCTTGGATATGCCAGAATGTTGGTTATCAAAAGGAACCATCCTCTCGTCAGGATTAATCAACCATAAAATACCAGCATCTGTTGGATCTATAGTTTTCTAGTTATCGCGTGGACAATCAAAAGTCCCGGAAAATCCAAAATGGCTGCCATTGTGGCCATACTGGATATGTCAGAATGCTGGTTATCGAAAGTCATCACAAATCAACCAAAAAGAAACAGTATCTGTTGGATGTATTGAGACAGAGACATTGCCATACCACAATACAGCCCGCTCATATGAGTGGCCGTATAAAAAGTCAACCCAAGCAGAGAGACGGGAGTGTCGGGGGTGCTGAAACATTTAGTCGCATAATTTTTGATTTTGTCAAATTCATTTGCATTCGTGGCACTGGCGTATTGCCTGACAAAACGATTTAAATTTTTCCTTTCTTATTATATCTAACGCAATTGTTTACAACAGGCTTGCACTACAGTCGAAGTGCTTAACTCGGAAAAATACTCTTCATTTTCTTCTTTCCCAATCGATTTGGGGGAAAAAAAAGTGGTGCAAAAGCACCAAGAAAAAATAAGTGCAACTGGCGCACACCAAGTAGGTGACCCTCTTCTTGTACTAATCCACAGCTTGCACAACCAGTGAGCAAACATATAACCAACATGTCATCTAGTGAATCTGCCAACAATGGAGTTATGAGATTACAAGGGAGGAAGGATTCTTACATGGAAAGAAGGCAGGAGGGCCTCCACGTAATCAACTGCAGTAGGTATAAGAAAGGAAATTTACTATAAAATCGAAATTTCTTATCAACCCACCTTACAACTGTTTACAACAGGCTGAATAGACAACAGGAGGGAATCACATAACCAACCCTCACATAACCCGACTGTGCTGAAACCGTGGACAGACAAAGAGTTCCCTAGGCCTATAAAACCATAGCATCACAACCATTGGTAAATGACAATGGGAGATGAGGCGTATGGCCCTGTGTGACACACAGACAGAAAGTACAGTACCAAGAAGAGGGCTGAAACTGACCTTACAGGAACCCTAATAGCTGTGGTTGATGACAGCCAGAGCACAAGAAAAGAGGGTCTGAAGCAAAACGGTTCTCGGACTGCTCCTGCAACTTATGCAGAAAGGTGGAGAAAGTTGAAGCATTTATCCAGCAGTCTGCCTGCATAACACACGTCCGACAACTGACGGAGTTATCCAAAGCCCAGGAGGTTGACAATGCATGTACCTTGTGGGCAGAAAAACAATGGGTAATACAATTGTCAGTCGCTAGATGAGCATATGACGCACGAAAAACGATACAAATCCATCTACCAATGGATTGAGGAGACATCTGTCGACGGGGATGAGACAGAAATACAACTGTTCCTGTCTTTCCTAATGAACTGTGTCTGGTTGAGGTAAATGCGAATTGCACGAACCAAACAGAGCAAAGAGTGATTACCCTCAGCAGAAAAAAAGAGACCTGGTATAGATTGAGGAGTTTCTGGCATCTCATTCTTGGCCAGAAAAGAGCAATCAGTGGTAAAGTAACACTGTTGGCGGAGCTCCTGAAAAAGGCTGGATCAATAGAGGGCGGGAAGCTCACTAACTCTTCTGGCTAAATTTAGCAAAAGCCATCTAGTATGTGAGAAAAGCCATATCCACCTGGGATAAAGGTTTCAATGCCCCCCCCCCCCCCCCCCCCCCCACCCCACACACAAAGTAGCACCCAAGAAAGATACCAAATCGGGGCAAACTGCAAAATCCTAGGCTTTTTCAAAGAAAAGTGCAAAATAAGCTTCGAGAGGTACGGATTAGTGCCGATACGACACTTTCCCACAAACGAAGAGGTCTCCGAAAGCATGGACCCTTAGATGGTATCAGATTGGAGAAGACCTTCCATTTAGCCACATAAACCAGTGGAGTGCCGCCTTGAAGAAGAAAAGCACTCCACTGCTTGTCTCGAAAAACATCTATGGAGGAGACAGGATCTCACAAAAGATATGTGTGAAGGCACAATGAAGTTACGTCGACTTGAAAACTCATCGGGTGACCTTCGCAAAGACAGTCGTGACGTAGAGGGCGACGTGGCAGAAGTGCTGCCAACAGAGAGTGGACCAGATTGATCCACACCTGCTGAGGTGACAGGGGAGCGACCAGAATGATTCGACAACTGCAGGATCGTATCTTGGCTAAAACCTGAGGCAGAATCTGAACCGGTGGGAAGGTGTAGCCAACTACACCGTTCCAATCAAGTGACAGAGCATCCACAGCGAAAGCCAGAGGATCTAGACACAGGGATACGAAACTGTACACCTGAGGGTTCCAACGGACCGTCAAAAGATTGATGTTGGGATCACCCCAGAGATCGCAAAGCGACTGGAACACTGCCCAGTGAAGCATACTTTTGGTGGAAATAAACGTGCCCCGTCGAGACAGGGAGTCGGCTAGGACGTTCAGACAACTGGGAATGTGACGAACTACAAACTCAGCGTTGACATCCTGAGCGAGCAGTAGAAGATCCCGAGACAATTCGTACATCGGAACTGAGAGCGTGCCGCCCTGGTTCCAAATGTAAGCGACCACTGTCGAATTGCAGGACAACAGAAGGACCTGATGATTCGAAAGGTGGGGGGATCCTCTGCCTGAAAATCAGAAGAATACCAAGAAGCTCCATCTGGTTGATGTGAAGAGCTGCTTGATCCTAGTCCCATACATTGTGAAGGGAAAGACCAGAGGATCCAACGTCGCGCAACATCCAAGATCCCCGACATCAGCCATCAGAACACGATCTGACAGGGGCAAGTCCAACGGAACTCCCTGCACAATCCACTGAACATCCATCCAGTTTAGAAGGTGATGATAAAGAGATGCTCGTAATTAAAGCACCAGATCTAGAGGATCGACATTTGGCCTCCAATGACACAAAAAGTGTTGAAGAGGTCTGACATGCAGCCGACCTACAGGAATGAGATCTGTCACCAAAATGCAGAGACCGAGCAGCTGGAGAATACTTCGAGCTGTCACGGACATGGACAGAGTCAAGCCGAAAGCTGAGTACAAAGTCCACCCCCAGATGACAAAACGACTGAGAAGGGACCAGGTCCGACTTCTCTTCATTTACTCTGAACCCGAGCGATGTGAGCCGGCTCAACAGTGTGTCAACATCTGACTCCAGAAGAGCAGCACTGGAGTGCCTCTGGAGGATATCATCCAGGTATGCCAAAGTAGTCACCCTGGACTGAGTGCAATGGAAGGCTATCACATGCAACATCAGTCGGGTGAAGACACAAAGAGCAAGGTTGAGGCTGAAAGGCCCGGCCTTGAATTGGTAAATTTGCCCAGAAAAGCAGACCTGAGATACTTTCGCGATGTCCGATGAATTGGAATGTGACAGTAAGCGTCTCGCAGGTCAATACTGGAAGCGAAATCTCCCTGGTGAATGAAGCAGCGAAACTGACCCGAAAGTCTCCATGCTGAACTTGGGAGCAATGATACACTGGTTCAGGATACTCAGATCGATAACTGGTCGGAATCGACCGTCCATCTTTGGCACCAACAACAGGAGGGAATAAAATTCCACTGAATGAATGTCTTGATGACCTAGATCGCCCCCTTTGACAGGAGATTGTCCATCTCGATGATCAAAAGTTCCTGAGGTTAAACGTCTGAAGGAACTTGGGTTGGAAGAGGCACTCTTGACAGAGTGGGGTGCCTCCGAAAGGATATTCGCAGAATGGACCAAACATCCAACACCCAAGGATCGGATGTGATCGTAGCCCAACGGTTTGCATACTCAGAGATCCCTCCTCCAACCTGTGATGAATCAAGGGAGGACCTTCATTTCGAGCCCAGGCAAGGCCTGTGGGAGGAGAAACAACCTCCTTTGCTAGATGATTCATGAAGGATCATGAGACACCCTCTGGACCGCCGACTCTTACCCTTACCACGTAAGTTAGAGGAAGAAGCAGGAAGGCGTTTGATGGTATTGAAATGGCTCCGGCCTCCAACAGAAGGCAGATCAAGATGGCGAGGCAGCAGCTGATCTTTGTTATGATGCAGGACGTCATCCCGGACTGTCGCCACAGAATCATGGAATAGTCGTGGACCCACCAAAGATGCAGACCAAACAGCAGCACCCTGCCCTTCACGAAAGGAACAACTTGTGACCAACAATGCGTCACGGCGAACTAATTCCAAAATAGACGGGTTACAAGCATGTATGTAAGATGTATGAGCTTCTAAGAGATTACATGCAAAGGAGCCTGTATGTCATCAAACTTATCTGGAGGCAGATAAGCAGCCAAGGCAGAGACGACATGATCCAAGAGAGAAAGAAGCCTACCATCTCTTTGCATAAGCCCAACATGGACTCCATAGGAAATGGGATTGGAGTTCTGATCCAAGACCGTCAGTCATGCAGACTGACAGATTGGCGGAATCGTCAGAACGATAACGCACAAGGGCAAAAAGGTATCAGCCCAGTGAAGAGCTTCGAGTCCAATGATGCAAAAGCTTCAAACACTTGTACCGACTGGTATGGTCGGAGGCGCCCAGAAGCAGGTTGCTGCACAGGCTGTATGCACGCGACCTTTTGGCATGTCTGAAACCTCCGGCTGGTCTGACGGTTGGAAAGAACTCAAACAAAAAGTCAAGAGGTGCCACAAAGTCAGAAGACTGATGGCTCTCAATGTGAAGTGTGTCTGACCCATTGCCAGAGCCAGGAGACACACAGCCCACATTGGCCATACCAGACAATACCTCCCATGGTGTAGGAACACTGGGGGATCAGAAAGCAGCGGCCTGCTTCCAATCTCAGGAAACGGCCCTAGGAAGCCACTAGAAGCCTTGCTCGAAGCAACATGAAGGCTCTTGGAAAGAATCTGCGTGAGCAAGAAACCTCCACAAGCTCACAACCCCTGCTGGTATGACATGGGAACAGCCTGGTAAAGTGGCTTTGCATTAGACCTTCTAAACCAGCGAAGGGTCAAGATCCTCCAGAACACCCAATGCAGGGCGACGGGTGGCAGACAAAACATCTGAATACAGATGCTTATATGGGTATGAAATACCCCGAGGATCTGAAGTGCAGGAACTTAGGAGAGTCAGAAGGGACAGAAGGTCTAGGCTGCACAAAAAAAACGCCCATCCCACAAAACTGGTCAAAGGACGAGAGTGCATGGACGGAAACGCAACGGAATCCACAGTGACCCCACCATGGACATCGGAATCCAAACCAAAACCTGTTGGGATCGACGGCTGAGAGACCACTTCCGACTTCGCAAAGTTGATGCCAGGGAAGGCCGAGGCCTATATCCCATGTCCAAGAAGAAGAAATCCCTGCAGACACCTGCAGAAATAAGTCGAGGCCGGCTGAAATAAAGACCGTTGACGTCACCAACAGAGTAGCAGCAGGAGCGGATACTTCAGTAGCTGTTGACACGGGTAGTAAAGAGGAAAGAGAAACCAAGCTCGGTTCCAAACGAGGAGTCACAACCCTAGTGATATCTTTATCATGGTTTGACTCACTTTCATGAAACTACAGAAGAAGGATGGCATCAGTGAGAGGAAGAACCCCATTTATTTTGTACTCGCTAGGTGAAAGGTCAGGGACACAGTGACCTTCAACATAGTAAATCGTAAACAATTCATTTCCGGATGATAACTTGATAATGGTTTGACCCACATTCATGAAACTTCATAGGTAGGTTGGCCTAAGTGAGTGAAAGACCCCTATTTATTTTGAACTCTGTAGGTCGAAGGTCACTGTGACCTTGAACATAATAAATCGTAAACAATTGGTTTCCAGATGATAAACTGACAATGGTTCCACCCACGTTCATAAGTAGGTTGGCATTGGTGCAAGAAAGACCCCTATTTATTTTTGAATCACTAGGTCAAGGTCACAGTGACCCTTCACATAGTAAATTGTAAACAACTGGTTTCCAGATGATAACTTGATAATGATTAAACACACTTTTGTGCTGTCACAACTCGACATTGGATTGATGATCCTATCTGTATTTTTCAGTATAGATATAATTAAGAGAGTTGGAATAAAATGCTTTCCATAAAGGACGCCTTACTCATTTCAGTAAACAACATACATAACAGTTGGCGACGACTTTGTGACTATCGCACCACGGTCGGATGGACAATGCCAGGATACATAGGAAAGATTGATAATTTTGATGGTGCTGTTGAAAGTTTGTCAGCCTATATGGAATGTTGGGAACAGTACTTTACAGTCAATGAAGTCACTGCAGCCAAACGCATTTCAGCTTTGTCGAGTTTGATTGGAGGGAAGACTTACACACTTCTCCAGAGCTTGACTGCTCCAGTGAAGTCAAAGGATAAAAGCTATGATCAAATAGTGAAAATCCTGACGGATCATTTATCACTAGTTCCTCTGGTTATTGCTTCACAAAAGAGCTTAATGAGAGAGTGAAAGTATCAATGACAGGTTTCTTACAGTCAAGGACAAAAAAAATTCAAGGACTTTTCAAGGACATATAAGCATTTTCCAAGGATGTTTCTTTAAAATGTTCATTTGGAAAATAACCATTTTTAGAAGCCTTACCTACTGTAGCCCTTTACCCAACATGAAATGTCAATGACACTTGCAAAAAAATTCTTTAATAACTCTTATTTTAATTTTTTGTCTCAAAAACATAGGTTATGATCCCTCATTGGAACGAGCTTGATGCGCTCTTTCCAACGAGAGGTCATAACCTATGTTTTTGAGACAAAAATGAAAAAAATAAATGAAATTAATTGGCCATTTTTGAGAATAGCATGGGCCGGTTTTGGTCGTTACATTGGGTAAAGGGTTAAAAATGTCTTCTACCTCATCCTTCTGAATTCCAGAAAAACAGTGCTTCTAAAATGGTCTCTAACAAAATTATGGTGCTTACAAAATGACACCCAGTTAAATAATGCCTGAACTTTAATTCCTCATTTATCGATGATCCATTATTTATGTTCATTTATGTGTTTTTCAACAAAAAAAAGTGCAAAAGAGATGTTTCAATTGGCCACTATTACACAGGTAAAAATGATATAGGGCAAAATTCAAGGACTTTCAAGGAGTCTGATGGATTTTCAAGTACTTTTCAAGTACATTTTCTGAATTTTCAAAATTCAAGGAGTAAGATTGAAATTCAAGGACTTTTCAAGGATGTGCACATTCTGAATGAGTATGTGGCAGAGCTTCACAAGCTCACCAGGCATTTTAAGTTCGGAAAACAACTAAATGACACTTTAAGAGAGAGACTTGTTTGTGGTTTACGTTTGGAACCAATTCAAAAGAAATTGTTATCCATGTCAGGATTTAACACATGAAAAGGTAATTCAGATTGCTGTTGCCATGGAAACAGCAACAAAAGATGCAAATGAACTACAAAATAGCAAAGTCCCACCCGACCCCCAACAATTTATGTTACAGAGACTTTCAGAATTGGATTACATCTGATCAAATCCAAATGTACGTTCTTCGCCGACAGTATTGAATACTTTGGTCATGTAACTGACAAACACGGATTACATAAATCAGAAAGTAAAATCAAGGCTGTCATGAACACAGAAAGACCAAAGAATATCACACAGATTCATGCATTTCTGGGTTGGGTGAATTTCTATCACAGATTCTTACCAAACCTCACAACAAAAGTCAAACCCTTACATTAACTGCTCGAAAAAGGCTTAAAATGGATATGGTCAGCAGACTGCCATCAGGCATTTCAAACAGCGAAAAGCTTAGTTACGTCAGATCGAGTTCTCTGTCATTATGCTCCAAATTTAGATATACATCTACCATGTGATGACTCACCTCATAGATTAAATGCAGTTTTGTCACACGTAATGACTGACAGATCCTAACGCCCAATCACGTTTGCATCAAAATCATTGCCGAAATCAGAGAGAAACTACAGTCAAATCAACAAGAGGACCCAGGGGGCCTGAGAGCGCTCACCTGACATGGTAGTCTAAATATCAAACCAGGGACCTGACTTTAAAAAGCTGCATATACGCCCCTCCTAAGAAAAGCATATACCAACTGGTTGATTTCCTTCAATTTTCAGTTCCTGCACTTTTTCGTCCCAAAATTGAGATAAATGCCTAAAAAATGATTTTTTTAATTTTTGTTCCGAAATTTTCGAAGTCCTCAATAAAATATTTTCAGACTAAAATTTTTTTTTCTTCTTAAAATTTACCAAAGCACATAAAAAAACAAAAAACTAATTTCCGGATTTTAGCCCAAAATTTTCAAAGTCCCACCCGACCCCCAAATTTTCAGTGTAAAAAAATTTTTTTTTTTGTCTTAAAATTGACCGAAACGCATAAAAAAAACCCAACAACCTCATTTCCGGATTTTGGTCCAAAAGTACGGACCGGAACCTCAAATTTTCCCTCTAAATATTAACCCAGGGACTTGGCTTGAACAAACTCAAAAAATCTACCCCCCCCCCCCCCCCCCCCAAGGATGCTGCATACCAAATATCAAAAGATTCTGATTGGTAGATCTGAAGAAGAAGATTTTTAAAGAATATTCCTCATACTGCACTAATTTAGACATTTGGGCTCCCATAGAGAGCCAAAATATGGACCCAGGAATTTGATTTCAATAAACATGTGAAACAATCTTCCAAAGATGTTATATGTGAAATTTGAAAGCTTTTGGAGCAGTGGTTTGGGAGAAAAGTAGTCTTAAATGTTTTTCCCATTACCCACAGTGTTAAAAAATGCTGACTCAGCACTTTTTCAAAGTCCCAAAAAAGTACTCCATGATAAAACTGATAGCAATTTTTTTTTACCATTCCATTCTGTTGGTCCCAAGGAAGCTTCACACCAAATAAGAATTCTTGGTGCTGTGTAGTTTTGGAGATATGGGCGTTTTGATTTTTTTAACTCCTGCAGTTCCCATAGGACGACAGGAAATTTGTTTTGGACATAAATTAACTACTTATGTCCCAATAAAACCTCATGTCAAATTTGGTTCAAATCAGCCTCTCGGTTTGGAAAATAGAAATTTTAGGCGGGCCAAAAATTCTTGCCCCTCCTATAACAATGGCAAATATAGCCCCTAGAACTTCTCTTGAACAGATCTGAGTCTACACCTCAAAAGGAAGCTGCACACCTAATATCAAGTCTCTGCTACTGCTGGTTCATGAGAAGAAGATTTTTTTAAGATTTAGGCTCACTTTATGGGCGTGGCCCTACCAAGAGGTGGGTCAACTTGATTTGAACAAATTTGAATTGACATATCATAGTGAACATGCACACCAGATTTGGTTCAATTTGGTTGAGTAGTTTGTGAGAAGTCGATAATGTAAAGTTAACGCCAGAAGGATGGATGGAAAGTGATAAGTAAAGCTCCCTTTGAGTTTCGCTCAGGTGAGCTAACAAGGAAGCACTAGGGAGAGTTTTTGGAGTAAAGAAATTCCACATATATCTTAATGATCGAAACTTTATGTTGATAACTGATCATAAACCACTTGTTGCAATATTCAATCCACAGAAGGGAATTTCAGCAACGTCAGCTGCACCACTGCAGAGATTTGCTTTATTTATTTATTGCTGTTTAAGGTCACATACTTATGCACAATGGCTAATCGTGACCATGACAGTTTTACGGGTGGAGGAAGCCGGAGTACCCGGAGAGAACCACCGAGCAACGACGAGCAGCTGTCAGCTCTCCAACATCGTAACTCTGAACTCTGCACCGCAGCACAGGCAGGGTTAGATTGGTTGAAGACATGTGCACCATCGACGGGCAGTACGCCTCAGTACACAGCGTCATCGTGCCCCCATGTAGGCAATCGGGGTGAAGTGTCTTGCCCAAGGACACAACGCGGTTGCCGCAGGTGGGATTCGAATCGAGGACCTCTTGGCTTGCAGCCTGCACCTCTACCAACTGAGCCACCGCGCCGAGATTTGCTTTATTTCTGTCTGGTTACCAGTACAATATGAATACAAAGGCATAAGTAAACATATGAATGCAGATGGATTATCTAGGAAAACATATGTTTCAACAGTGAAATCATTGGGAAGTCAACCGAAAAAGATGACATTCCGAAAAAGGTCTATGGCAGAGATATGACCAGATAGACAGATGGTGATTTAAAGGAATTGTCGGAATTTTGTAGCAAATGAAAAAAAATTACAGTAAGCCCAGGATGTTTACTATGAGATACATGTGTGATTATTCCCCCAAAACACATACTAGACCAACTTCATTCAGGACATTTAGGTGTTGTGAGAAAGAAATGGCTAGCAAGAAGTTGTGTGGTGGCCAAAAATTGACAATAACAATCAGCAGCTAGCTTAAACATTGTGACGGTTGTCAAAAAAGCACATGCCAACAAAGGCACCATTACGCCCATGGGAGTGGCCTATGACACCATGGAGACGGACTCATGAAGATTTTGCTGGACAGTTTCTGAATACGATGTTTTTCATAGCTGTTGATGCTAACATTCAGCAGCTAGCTTAAACATTGTGACGGTTGTCAAAAAAGCACATGCCAACAAAAGTACCATTACGCCCATGGGAGTGGCCTACGACACCATGGAGACGGACTCATGAAGATTTTGCTGGACAGTTTCTGAATACGATGTTTTTTATAGCTGTTGATGCTCATTCAAATTGGCCAGAAGTGTTTGCTATGAAACAAACTAAAGCATCAAGTACAATCAAAGTCTTCAGAACATTATTTGCTATAACTGGAATTCCAGACCAAATAGTGAGTGACAATGGTCCGCATTTTGTTTCGGATGAATTCACAACATTTGTCAAAAGCAATGGAATAACACACATAAACAAGAGGCCCCAAGGGGCCTGAGGGCGCTCACCTGACATGGTAGCCTAAATATCAACCCAGAGAATTGATTTCAACAAGTTGCATCTGCGCCTCCTAAGAAAAGCTTATACCAAATATCCAAAGATTCTGACCAGTGGATCTAAAAAAAAAGCAGATGTTTAAAGAATATTCCTCATATTGAACTAAGTTATAATTCGGGCTCCCACAGGGAGCCCATATATGAAACCAAGGACTTGGCTTTAACAAACTTGAATCTCACCCCCCTAAGGATGCTGCACACCAAATAAAACATTCCGACTGCTGGATCTGAAAAAGATTTTTAAAGAAAATTCCTCATTTTGAACTAAGTTACAATTCAAGCTCCCACAGTGAGTCCAAATATGGACCTAGGGATATGGCTTGAACAAACTTGAATCTCACCCCCCCTAAGGATGCTTGCATATCAAATATCAATACATTCCAACTGCTGGATCTGAAGAAGATTTTTAAAGAAAATTCCTCATTTTGAACTAAGTTATAATTCGGGCTACCGCAGTGAGCCCAAATATGAACCCAGGGACTTGGCTTGAACAAACTTGAATCCCCCCCCCCCCCCAAGCATGGTGCACACCCAATATCAAAAGATTCTGCCTGCTGGATCTTGAGAAGAAGATTTTCACAAAGAAATTTGCCTGAAATGCACTAAGTTCGAATTCGAGCTTCTATAGTGAGCCCAAATATGAATCTAGGGAGCTGATTTGAACAAACTTGAATCAGATCTACCCCACAATGTTGCATACCAAATATCAAAAGATTCTGCCTGCTGAATCTGGAGAAGACGATTTTTTAAGAAATTTGCCTGAAATGCACTAAGTTCAAATTCAGGCTTGTATAGTGAGCCCAAATATGAATTCAGGGGGCCAACTTGAACAAACTTGAATCAGATCCATCCCACAATGTTGCATACCAAATATCAAAAGATTCTGCCTGCTGGATCTGGAGAAGAAGATTTTTTACGAAATTTGCCTGAAATGCACTAAGTTCGAATTCGAACTTCTATAGTGAGCCCAAATATGAATCCAGGGGGCCGATTTGAACAAACTTGAATCAGATCCACCCCTCAATGTTGCATACCAAATATCAAAAGATTCTGCCTGCTGGATCTGGAGAAGAAGATATTTTAAGAAATTTGCCTAAAATGCAGTAAGTTGGAATTCGAACTTCTATACTGAACCCAAATATAAACCCAGGGGGCTGATTTGAAGAAACTTGAATCAGATCCACCCCACAATGTTGCATACCAAATATCAAAAGATTCTGCTTGCTGGATCTGGAGAAGATTTTTTAAGAAATTTGCCTGAAATGCATTAAGTTCGAATTCGGGCTTCTATACTGAGCCCAAATATGAATCCATGGGGTCGATTTGAACAAACTTGAATCAGATCCACCCCACAATGTTGCATACCAAATATCAAACGATTCTGTCTGCTGGATCTGGAGAAGAAGATTTTTTAAGAAATTTGCCTGAAATGCAGTAAGTTCGAATTCGAGCTTCTATACTGAGCCCAAATATAAACCCAGGGGGCCGATTTGAACAAACTTGAATCAGATCCACCCCACAATGTTGCATACCAAATATCAAAAGATTCTGCCTGCTGGATCTGAAGAAGAAGATTTTTTAAGAAATTTGCCTGAAATGCATTAAGTTCGAATTCGGGCTTCTATACTGAGCCCAAATATGAATCCATGGGGCCGATTTGAACAAACTTGAATCAGATCCACCCCACAATGTTGCATACCAAATATCAAAAGATTCTGCCTGCTGGATCTGGAGAAGAAGATTTTTTAAGAAATTTTCCTGAAACGCACTAAGTTCGAAATCGGACTCCTATACTGAGCCCAAATATGAACCCAGGGGGCCGATTTGAACAAACTTGAATCAGATCCACCCCACAATGTTGCATACCAAATATCAAAAGATTCTGCCTGCTGGATCTGGAGAAGAAGATTTTTGAAGAAATTTGCCTGAAATGCACTAAGTTCGAATTCAAGCTTCTATACTGAGCCCAAATATAAACCCAGGGGGCCGATTTGAACAAACTTGAATCAGATCCACCCCACAATGTTGCAGTTAATAATCGGACTCCTATACTGAGCCCAAATATGAACCCAGGGGGCCGATTTGAACAAACTTTAATCAGATCCACCCTACAATGTTGCATACCAAATATCAAAAGATTCTGCCTGCTGGATCTGGAGAAGATTTTTTAATCTTTTTCCCATTGCCTTCAGTGTTAAAAAGTGCCGACCCAGCACTTTTTCAAAGTCCTGAAAAAAAGTACCTTGTGATCAAACCGATATGGATTTTTTTTTAACCATTCTATTCTACTGGATAAAAGTAAGCATTATACAAAATAAGAATTCTCTGTGCCGTGTAGTTTCGGAGATATGGCAGTTTTAAGGTTTTTCCTATTTTTAGCTCCCGAGGTTCCCACAGGGCAATGAGAAAATTTTTTTTGCATCAATCAACTGCTTATGACCCATTATCACCTCATATCAAATTTGGTTCAAATCGACCTCACGGTTCAGAAAATAGAAATTTTAGGCGCGGCCAAAATTATTGCCCCTCCCATAACGAAGGCAAATAATGCCCGACAAACTTCTCTTGAACAAACTTGATTCTAAACCTCAAAAGGACTCTGTATACCACATATCAAGTCTCTGCTACTGGTGGTTCATTAGAAGAAGATTTTCAAAAAATTTGGCCATTTTTTCCCCACACCTCTCTTCAATTTGAGCCGAAACCTATTTTGGATAAAAATCAAAATGCCCCTATATAACCACTACTTACATGAAATTTAATTAAAATGTGGCCAGTGGTTTAGGAGAAAGAGGCTCAAACACACCACCTTCACGCAGGACGACGGACGACAGACAACGGACGACGGATGAAGAGTGATAAGAAAAGCTCCCCCTGACTTTCAGTCAGGTGAGCTAAAAACTGCTCCTTGTCATCTAAGCACCAATGAACTTGCAGAACGGTTTGTGCAAACATTCAAACAAAGTTTATGTGCCATGAGAAATTCAACTCTGGACTTGAACTCGAAACTTGCAAATTTCCTTCTTGCTTATCGCAACACACCACATAGTGTCAAGCTTGAAATACCTGCCAAACTTTTCATCAGCAGAAATCTGCAAACATGTCTGGATTTATTGAAACCTGACATACAGTGTCGAGTGTACAACAAACAAATCAAACAAACTATAAAGTCACAGAAACATGGCACTTGCAAATTCAAAGTTGGAGATAAAGTGGCCGTCAGAGATTATTGTGATGTGAAATGGCAATGTGGCAAAATTGTTACCCGATGCAGCCAACTGCATTATGAAATCGAAATTTCACCAGGGATTGTGTGGAAACGGCACATTGAAATAATAAGTGCTGATTTTCTTAATGGCAGCACAAATGATTCAGATGGAGTTATTCTATGTGACTTCAATGAAGTTTCATATGATATATAGGAAACACAAACAGATATTACCCATGATGAAGGCGTGAATTCTCAAGTAAACATGGATACAGATTCTTCGGCAGTATCGCAGAATTTTGGACGATACCCATCCCTTCCATCTACACATTGCCACAAAGCTACATAGGAAATTGGGGACTGATAGGGCGAGAGCTGCAGGTTGTATGGTGTGCTGAAGGAATTTTTGGACAGTTTATATCAAATTCAAAGATAGCTGCTGGCAGCCATGTTTTTTAACAAAATTCAGAAAAATTCATTACCTCCCATCTGAACATCACGCCAAAGCTGCATATGAAATTTGAAAAAGACTGGGTGAGAGAAGTGGCCTCTAATGTGTGCTAATGGAATTGTTGAAAATTTATATACCAAATCTAAGATGGCTGCTGGCGGCCATGATTTTTCACGAAATTTGGAAAATTTTGATAGCTCCTATCTAGACATTGCCAGAACAGTAAATATGAAATTTCCAACTGATCAGGTGAGAACTGCACCCTGTAGGGTGTGCTGAAGGAATTGTGGACGGACAAACAGATGACGAATCACAACCCATCCCAATAGCTCATACTTTACATTGAGCTAAAAAAAAAAACATCACAAATTTACCTGAAATCGGTCCAGCAGTTTTGTAAGAGGAGGTGCAAACACCAAGCTCATCCACTCTTTCAGTCACATGCGCTAAATATCAAATGATTTTGACTGGTGGGTCTCAACAAAAAAACCTTTGAAGAATATTCCTCATCCTGCAGTTAAAATGGGGGTTCAAATACAGGGAGCTAAAATCTCAGACCAGGGATTGAATTGGAACAAACTTCAATCTCCCTACACTTGAGATGTCAACACTGCAACAATGAAAGTGTCAATGACATTGTAGCTCAACTTGACAAACTTGAACTTGGAAAGTTGTCAGTGAAATGGCAAAATTGAAGATCATTGGTACAAATGTCATTTGTTGAAACTTCAATGTAACAGCATTGTGCCGCAACATCAGACTCGGAGCAATCCATGCATTTTTAAATGTAAACTGTAAGACTGGCTAAATGAAGAATGCTGATACATAAATGCTGTAAGTTCTGAGGTTATTGTAAACGGCAACTTCTTTTCACAGAAATGAATGCTATGTTTGTTTGTTGGTGGTTAACGTCACATATTTATGCACCATGGCTAATCGTGACACAACATGGAGATGAAGTCAAGTTTAGTCAATCGTTGATCAACATGTTGCCCATTTTAGAGGACTTTCACCCCAAGCATTGGTGAGTGGGTCCTATTTTACTAGTAAAGCGGAACTGGTTTACCACAGTAAACAAGTGCTGCTTACTTCCCGGAGTTCCCACGGGGAAAATGAATGCTAATCAATATCTATTATCTAGAGGTCTCACCTAATAAGTACACCAAGTTCAAAAACAATCCTACAATAAATGTGCCCTGTAGGCCATGTCAAAGAAGAATGTTGATGCACAAATGCAATAAATTCAAACATTGTTGCTAACAGAAACAGTTTTTAATGGAAATGAAAAGAAAATCGATAGTTCCTATCTTTGTCACCCTGAATAAGCATACAAAGTTTCAAAACAACCGGATAATGAATGTGCCCTCTGAGGCATGCCAAAGGAAGATGTTGATGCCATTGGCAATGTTTTATTTAATTTCCTTTTATGGAAATTCAAAATTATAAACTGCAGAGGGTGCAAAAGGGAGAAGTTGCTGCACAAATGCACCAAGTTCAAAGGCGGGTGATAACGACAATAAATTTTTATGCCGAACACACACACCAAGCTTCAAAGTGATCCGGTCATAAAAGTGCCTGAAGAGTGTGCCAAAGGGAAATATTGAGGTCTGACTAAACTAAGTTCAAAGGTCGTTGCCAGCGGTAACATTTTTTGACAGAAATTGAAGACAATATATAGCTCGCATCTAGAGGTAATCCCAAACAAGCATACCAAGTTTCAAACCGATCTGATCATAAATGTGCCCTGTAGAGCATGCCAAAGGAATACATTGATGCCCGATTAAACAAAGTACAATGGCCGTTGCCATCGGCAACATTTTTTGACGGAAATGGAAGAAAATCGATAGCTCCCATACCCCAAACAAGCATACAAGGTTTCAAAGCAATCTGATCATAACTGTGCCCTGTAGTGTTTGCCAAGTGGAAATACTGGGGTGTGACTAAACTAAGTTCAAAGAACGTTGCCAGCGGCAACATGTTTTGATGGAAATGGAAGAAAACCGATAGCTCCCATCTAGAGGTCACCCCAAACAAGCATACCAAGTTCCAAAGCGATCTGATCATAAATGCAGCCTGTGCAGTGTGCCAAAGGAAATTGTGGATGTATGTATGACAACGGATTTATTTATTTATTGGTGATTTTAAGGTCACATATTTCTGCACAATGGCTAACCATGACCGTGACAGTTTTATGGATGGAGGAAGCCGGAGAACCCGGAGAGAACCACCGAGCAACTGTCAGCTCCCCAACATACCAACTCCACACAAGCAGGGTTAGCATTGGTTGAAGACAGGTGCACCATCGACGTGCAGTACACCTTAATACACGTCACCGTGCCCCCACGTGGACAATGGGGGTGAAGTGTCTTGCCCAAGGACACAAAGTGGTTGCCACAGGTGGGATTCGAACCTAGGACCCCTCGGCTTGCAGCCTGCACCTCTACCAACTGAGCCACCGCGCCCCCATGACGACGGTTGAGAAGTGACGACAATAGCTCAGCTTGATCTTGTCAAGTTGAGCTAAAAATTAGCCTCATGGATTTGAAGATTTTAAAAAAATAGTCCTATTGCATTTAGTTACAATTTACGATGCCACAGGGATCCCAGATATAACACAAGGGACTTCATTTGAAGAAACTGGAATCTCAACCTCCTCAAGTGGCAGCATATTGAATATCAAAAGACTCTTACTTGTGCATCAGAAAAATGATTTTTAAAGAAATTTCCCAATACTGCACTGAAGTTAAAATTTAGGTTCTGTAAAGAGCATAAATATGAACCCAAGGACTTGATTTGAACAAATTGAAACCTGACCCTACTAAGGTTCTTAGCAAATATCCAAAGATTCAGACTGATGGATCAAAACAAGAGGATTTTTTCTTAGAATATTCCTCATATTGCACTAATAGGCCATGGGCCATACATTCAAATTCTGCATGTGAGTGTGCACTAATTGCGCAGTACGTGATTTTTCGTATGAAGACATGTTATCAACAGCACTTGAAAAATATAAAATGTTTCAGAGCATAAAGTTACACATAAATGAGTAAACAGCCCTGAAAGTATTTATATCTTCCACTTATTGAGATGCAATGCATCCATCTTGGTATTGAACTTTTTTAACGTAACTCTAAATATTTATAGAAATGGATGTCATCTTCTTGTTGCACTTAATCGACGTTGACACATAATACCAGTGGCGGTGCCACAGAGGGACCTAGGGCACGCCCTCCAACCCCAATCAAACATCAAATTGCTATCTGACCATTCTTTTCTTGCCTAATATCACACCGCAAACGACACACAATACACAACATGTCAGGTGTTGTAGATGCGTACCCCAATATGAAATTTTTTTCCTGGAAGGATCCCCCAGACCACCACAAACTTGAGGGGGATAACCTCCTCCCCTACCCTCCTCCAGCTCAGTCCTATGGCCTTGAGAGATGACTACGGCACCTCAACCTTAGACCCCCCCCCCCCCCCCCCCCCCCCCACCATATCTTACTTAGTCCACACCAAATTGAAATCCTGATGCCGCCACTGCATAATACTGTTATCAAGGATTAGTCCGCACAAGATTAAAACTTGCGTCAATAGATGGGAGCTGTTTGATGGTGATGAGGGAGATATTGCCCGTTCAGTAGTGGAAAAGTTCGGTGATAATTTGCTGAGTTTATGTTATCACCAAAGATTTATTGATTCATTGTTATTCTAAATACCCGGAATTGGAAACGCATATTCTCAATATACAGGTCCGGTAAAGTTGCTCATTATTTTTCGTTCTATCGTTCTATTTCACCGAAAAAGAACACTGTGATATTTTGGTTTATTTCAAATGAGTTCTACATACCAATTCCCCCCCCCCCCCCCACCTCCCAATTTGCTTGTAGAATTATTTTTAAAGCATGGACAAGTTTTAATTGCCATTCCTTTTGAAATTACATCATCTTCATCACACATAGGGAACAGTGCCATTCAGTTGAACCACCTGACAGGTGCATCATCGTTGATAAAATTCCAGAATTAAGATGCAATCATGAGGAAGCAGAAAGCAGAATGTTTCTACATGCTAAACATGTATTGTGTTCAGCCAAGAATGTTCTCATAAGTTCCGATACAGATGTATTTATCATGGCAATTTCTCTTTACAGCCAATTCTTCCTTTCTGTTATTTTTTTTACAACCTTTTGCAAGAGACTCGCCTATATTTGACATTAATGTGATAGTACATGTAGGTACCAGTACAATCGGTCAGAAAATACTCATATTGGCCTGCACACTGGATATGACAAGTGTTAGCTGCATACAAGGAAAAGGGAAAATTCATCCACTGAAGCCAATGTGGGCAGAGGCGACCCATCTATTGGGAGTGGTCTGGAGTGGGTCCAGGCCTAGACCTGAGAGGGCCCCCAACAGGTGGTGGAACAGTAAATTGAGGGGAGAAAAAGGAGAAGAGAAGAAGAAATTCAAAAAGAAATATGACCCTATCACTCTAGATTCATTGCTGCAACCACAAACATGTGCGCCTAGCTTCACTTACAATTCACTCGGCATATGCTGCATGACCTAGGCCTACATGTCCAAGATTTTGAATTTGATGCCAAAACGCCTTCAGGTTCATCCTTAGGCATTGAATTTTTAGAATTTTCCTGGAAGAAACCCCGGGATCACTGGCGGAGTTAGGATTCTCAAATATGACCAATATTTAGGGGTATGGCGTGACATGCCATAGGCATCTCTCAACCCTAAGGGCCAAGCGGGGTGGATCTTGGGGAGTGTGTCCCCCTCATACTGGGGTTTGGGGGGGGGGGGGGGGCTTCCCCGGGGAAATTTTGAAAAATGTAGTTCTCTGAGAGTAATTCTGGGCTAACATTTGCTTCCAACTGGGGGTAATTATCTGCACCAAGAAGACAGAGAAATTGCAGTGAGGACAGACATGCTAATGCTTGTATCGTTCTCACGAGGAACAGATTCTAAAACAGATCTTACATTGGCAAAATGATTGGTGATTGTTTGAAGTTTTATAAATATGCTAATCTTCAGAATTACAGCCTCAATTTACCCAGGCTCCAAATGGCAGATACAGTGTAACAGTCACCAAATATTTGCATGCCAGTATTTTCACTCAATCTTCCTTATACATGACTACATAACAAATGTGAAGAAGATCCGTTAAGTACTCAAATTATCGTATGGAAACCAGAATAAGTTTGGATGGATGCCAAAACAGATGGAGAGATGGCCAAACCATTTACACATACATGATCGGTTTTCAAACCATAACAATAGTTCATTGATTTTGGAGTCGTGTTTGTGTTTCATTCCCAACGAACTATAATGAATGCTCCCAACACCAAATAGTGTGTTATTGATGTTGCCTCAATGCAGTTGTACCATGCGCCTGATGGGTGAATATAGCTGAAATGGTGTTTGAATTGGAGGGGAGGGTGGCAGAGAGATTGGGATGGACCTCGAAGACACCCCATAGCTCTGCCACTGCCCCAGACTTCACCAATGAGAGAGGGACACCCCCTCCTATAACCAGCATCACCCCAGGACTGTGGCCTTTGGGATATGCCTTCGGCATATATGGGACCCCTTGCTTAAGTCTGTCTGGCTTAAATGCCTAGGCAAGTCGTGGGAGATGCAGATAAATATGAACATGCTGTGTTAGAACAGTTTATGCGTCATCTTTATGGACATAAAACCTCACATCACTTTAATGAAGCAAGGGTTGTAATGTTCCGGCTACTCAAGAAAACAGACAGTTTACCACCAAACCTTGAGCATAATATGCCAATTATTAGACATGCATAGATCACTGATCATAGCTCACTACAGCCCATAATTGGTGCTCCTGATCCTATTGACAGTGGATGGCTGGCCGAGGATGACCAGACTCCACAATGGAGTACCATGTTGTTTGCTCCTGATTATCTATATTAACAGATATAAAGTGTAATTGCATGAAAAATAAATGTGTTGTAGAACACATAAGTTACCATGCAACCAGATAGGTAAAATTGAAGATTGTAATAACCGGGATACTGTTAATTCAGATTCTGATGATGATGAATGATGAGGATATTTGATTAAGTTCCACAAACAGCATTATTAGTGAGAAAATGTAATAAGTTATACTCAAAAGAGAACAGTTTA
Source organism: Pictodentalium vernedei (assembly GCA_031216915.1). Lineage (NCBI taxonomy): Eukaryota > Metazoa > Mollusca > Scaphopoda > Dentaliida > Dentaliidae > Pictodentalium > Pictodentalium vernedei. The sequence continues at coordinate 407,628,946 of CM062292.1, read as the reverse complement.
CTTCTTGGGGTAGCATACAGTATTTCCTCTCCGTTTGGGTGCAGGGATGGTGGGGGGTTAATGATCACAATATTTCTTGAAAATGTGCAAGTTTAGGTGATGAAACATTTCAAATTCTAAAAGAGTACATAAATTATCCCCTAAAAAATCAGAAACCATGTACTGCATAATTAGTTCACACTCAGATGTTTTCTGGGGTCTTTTTGATATCACGGCCCATAGTCTGTAAGTAGAAATTCAGGCTTCCATAGAAAGCACCATATATGATCCTAGGCACTTCCTTTGAACAAACTTGTATCTGGCCCTCTTAAGGATGCTGCATATAAATATAAAATGATTTTGAAATGATCTTAAGACAATTTTTAAAGAATATTCCCCATATTGCATGAAGTTAACCCTTTATCTAACACAGCCAAAAATGGCCAATGCTATTCACAAAATCACCATTCAATTTTCATTATTTTTTTTCAGTTTTTGTCTCAAAAACATAGCATATGACTCTGAACTGGAATGAGCTGAATGACATCGTTCTAATGAGAGGGCATTAGCTATGTTTTTGATGCAAAAAAGGAAAAAAAAATGTTGATAAAATCGCCGATCCAAAGTCGAGTTGTGACAGCACAAAAGTCGGTTTAATCATTATCAACTTATCATCCGGACACCAATTGTTTACAATTTACTATGTGAAGGGTCACTGTGACCTTGACTTTTGACCTAGTGATTCCAAAATAAATGGGGCTCTTTCATGCACCAATGCCAACCTCCTATGAAGTTTCATGAATGTGGGTGGAACCATTGTCAAATGATCATCTGGAAACCAATTGTTTACGATTTATTATGTTCAAGGTCAGTGACCTTGACCTTTGACCTAGCAAGACCAAAATAAATAGGGGTCTTCCACTCAATCAGGTTAACCTACCTATGAAGTTTCATGAATGTGGGTCAAACCTTTATCAAGTTACCATCCAGAAACCAATTGTTTACGATTTACTATGTTGAAGGTCACTGTGACCTTGATCTTTCACCAAGCGAGTCCAAAATAAATAGACTTCTTCCTCTCACTGATACCAAACTACCTATGAAGTTTCATGAATGGGGGGTCGACCATTATCAAGTTATCATCCAGAAACTAATTGTTTTGATTTACAATGTTCAGGATCACCATGACCTTTGACCTAGTGCGTCCAAAATAAACAGGGTTCTTCCTCTCATGAAAGCCAACCTACATATGAAGTTTCATGAATGTTGGTTGAACCATAGTCAAGTTATCATCCGGAAACCAATTGTTTATGATTTAGTATGTTCAAGGTCACTGTGATCTTGACCTTTGACCTAGCGAGTCCAAAACAAATAGGGTTCTTCCTCTTACCGATGCCAATCTACCTAGGAAGTTTCATGAATGTGGGTAAAACCATTATCAAGTTATCGTCTGGAAACCAATTGTTTACGCATGCCCAACTTCCCGCCATTCATCAAACTGTAAGTCGAGTTTGACTTCGTCACAACTTGACTAAACATTAGTTATTCAAGAATCTTATTTGCACATATCGTTAAACTTTCATGTTAGGTAAAGGATTAAACTTTTGGTTTCCACAAGGAGCCAAAATATGAATGATCCTTCATTTGAGAAAAATTCAATATAATCCCACTAAGGATGCTCTATAACAATCATCAAATGATTCTGACGAGTGGAGCTCAAGATTCTGAAAAACTTTTCCTCATATTGGACAGTGTTGAAATTTGTGTTCAAATATGGTGACCAAGGGACTTGATTTGAACAAACTTTAATCTCGCCACAACGAGGATGCTCCTTACCAAATATCAAAAGATTCTGACTGAAGGATCTGAATTAAGAAATGCAGTTTCCTGTCTCCAACTGATTTTCGGTTGTAATTTTGGAGGAACGAGTGAAAGGTTATGTTAAGGAGTTTGCATAAGGCCTAAAAAAGTTAAAAGTCTTTTTCTCAGGCCCTCCCACATTCTTTTTGTCTACAGCAAGTTCTTTTTTTAACCAATGCAAACTTCCAAAAACATAAACATTAAATGCTTTATGTCTGATATTTAACCCAAGTTAATAAAATTGAGAAAACTTGACCCTTGGGTGCAACAAGGCTTTGCAATGCTTTAGCATTGCAAAGCCTTTTTGCACTCAAGGGACAAATTGCACCACCGCCCATGCTATTCAAAAGCTTATGAAGCCTAAAACAAAAAAACAAACCATGAACATGAAGTTTTGATGGCAAAGAAATAATTACAAAAACAAGAGGCCCCATGGGGACTGAAGCGCTCACCTTGAACAGAACACAATATAAACAGAGTCCAAGAATGAATCTACATTAAGCAATCATCTAGATAGGATACATTGTCAATCCTTAAGCACCCTCAGGAGTGACAAAAATAGTCCAAGCATCATGCCTTTTCTTCAGTTGATCATAATGTAAAATGTGGAGCTCCCCTATGAAGACCCTTGATAAAAACCTATGTGGATTAATCTTAGTTACACACTTCTAGAGAGTACTGAATACAAAATTCTAATTCTTCAGCTACATGGCCAATTCTGTCTCCCATAGGGAGCCCAAATATTAACCCAGGCACTCAATTTGAACAAAGTTGAATCTGACCTCCCAAGAGATGTTGTATACCAAATATGAATGCATTCTGACTGGTGGATCTGAAGAAGAAGAATTTTAAAGAAATTTCCTCATGTTACACTAAGTTAAAATTCAGGCTCCCATAGAGAGCTCAAATATAAAACCCAGGGACTCGATTTGAACAAACATGAATCCGATCCCCTTAGAGATGTTGTATACCAAATATGAAAGCATTCTGACTGGTGGATCTGAAGAAGATTTTTAAAGAAATTTCCTCATATTGCACAAAGTTAAAAATCGGGCTACCATTTGAAGCCCAAATATTAACCAAGGGAACCAATTTGAACAAACTTGAATCTGACTCTCCTAGAGATGTTGTAAACCAAACATGAAAGGATTCTGACAGGTGAATCTGAAGAAGATGATTTATGATGTGTACCAAATATGAAAGCATTCCAACTGGTGGATCTGAAGAAGATTTTTAAAGAAATTTCCTCATATTGCTCTAAGTAAACACTTGGGCGACCACAGCGAGCCCAAATATATACCTAGGGACCTAATTTGAACAAACTTGAATCTGACTCCAACCCCGCATTCAGACTGGTGGATCTGAAGAAGATTTTTAAAAATTACCCCCATATTGCACTAAGTTTGAATTTGGGCTTCCATAGGAAGCCCAAATATTAACCTATGGACTTGGTTTGAACAATCTGCTCCTCACAAGAATGATGTATACCAAGCATCAACCCTTTGATACTTTTGTACGTCTTATGACGTACGAAATTAAACAGTGCGTTAATACTTTGTGGTCAGTTGATTTGTTATTATTTGTCAATTTTTTTAAAGTTTTAACCTCAATTCCTATTTTCTCCCGAATAGCGCTCAGTGACAATCGTTGAGCCAAATGTTATCGGAGCTTAAAATACTAATATAATCCTGCTGTCAAGACTTCTTAACTGGTTAAGTGCTGGAAGCCACAATCAGGGCTTTCAAAAAATGAGGATACCAGACCAAATGCCAACACTTTCCTTGCTTATATTTCATATTCAGTCAAATACAAATAATACTTTGGTTATATAAATTTGTTTTATTACAAATTATTGGAGAGTGCCTGTGGGCAAGTAATTTGTAATAAAACAAGTTTTGAATAACAAATTAAGACTACCAAAAATAATCAAGCCCTCAACCAGTTAATCACTAATGTGAAAAATATCTTGTTATTTGTACTTTCCGACGTTTGACGTCAAATTTTGAAAAACGTTGAAGAAACTGAATTCCCAGTGACGTTTGAACATCAGGATAATTAAAGTCTCAAAGGGTTAAAAGATTCTGACTGTTGGTTCTGAAGAAGAACGTTTTGAGTCTCCAATATTGAGCCCAAATATGAACCAAGGGGTTTCATTTTAACACACTTGTATCTGACTCCCCCCCCCCCCCCCCCCACCCCCCCTTATGGATGCTGTACACCAAATATTAAAAGATTCTGACCATTGGTTCTGGATTAAAGATTTTTATAAATTTCTGCAAATATGCGGACTCCGCATTTTTCCAATGCCCTCTACAGAACACCTTAACATAACCAATGGTAATTTTTTTTACCATTCGATTCTACTGGTCCTAAGGATGCTTCATACAAAATAACAGTTCTCTGTTCCATGTGGTTTGGGAAATGTGGGAGTTTGAAAATATTTCTATTTTTAGCTCCTGGGGTTCCCATGGGGATGAAGGAATTTTTTAGGTTTTTTGCACGAGTCAAGTACTTATGACCCAATACCACATACTGAATTTCATTCAAATCAGACCATCGGTTCAGAAAATATAAATTTCGGGAGGGGCCAAAAATCTTACCAACCCATTACAAAGCCAAATATCACTTCAACAACTTCGATTGAACAAACTTGAATCTACACCTCAAAATTTGCATTTTTGGTGAAAAAGGACATGCACTGCCTGCTTCATCGCCCAACCTTGGGGCAGTTACCCCAACTTCTGCTGTCTTTGCCTGTCTTTGATGGGGTGCCATATTACACTAGGGACACACAATTCACTTATATGGCCACACTATCTCTTGCATCATTTTCAAATGGGGGGAGGGGGGCAAATCCAACAGGCTGAACAGAAGGAAAGGTAACCTTATATTTTAACATGCACTACAATACACTGGAAGGGGGGGGGGGGGGGGGGTGGCAATGTTAAAAGAAGGCTGACACACATTATCCCCCTTGTATGCAGTTCTTGTGGGTTTGTAATTGGTTTGCACTTCTCAATTCCAAACATACTTTCTCGGCACCAAGCCTTCCATTTTCAAAATGGGAGGAGAGCAATGATGGCCCACCTTAAATGAACTTAGGAGGGCCATTTTTAGCCCACCTTAATTTGACACAAGGCGAGCCACTGGGGTCTGTTATCGAGATTAGTAATTTTACCATATCTTTCCATCTTATTGTTTGGGCTGTGCATATAATATCTAATGTGGATTTCAAAAATGCAATAATTTTTTGCTGAACATGTCAGGATTTCTACATGAATTATGTATATAGTCAGACAATTATAGTCAGTATCTGATAAGTAAGCTAAATGGCTAACAGTTAGTTTCTGCGAGACCCCTACACCTGGCCTCCATCTTGAGATGTAGGGGCTTTACAAAGACTAGCTACCACTGAGCTTTTTCCAAAGTGATCGATCACATACTAAGTTGTGTCATACCGATCACCACAACCTCACAAAGCTCACTTTTGTGGCCCTCCTTGTATGAGGCAAGGAGGGAGTTTACTGCCCTCATAAATTTATTTTAGGAGAGCCACAGAGAGCAAGAGCAGCTTCCCACCTTTATATGACAGGTCAGCTGTTCCACAACCCTGCCACATTGAACCTCTCCCAAACTCTTTCCTTAAATTACTAGTGTCTTCACAAAATTCTCAAGTGTTCCAGTTCCACACATTTATAGGCTTCATATGCAAGGAATAACTATTCACAATACACTGGTAAAATATGCCAAAGGAATTAACAATATTGCGGTTTAATTTTTTTCTTTAATTTCTAATCCAGAAACAAACATTATGACCCCTCTTGGAAAAAGTTCATTGAGCTTGTTCCACCGAGGCATTATAACCTGTGTTTTGGTATGATGAGAAAATAGTATACTATACTATAATTATATTATGAATATTGTGTTTAAATCAGACAGGTTATCTGAACTGTTAGCCCTTTACCTAATGAATTAGCCACATATGCATGCATAATTTACAAATTAAGCAGTTTACTAAATATATATTTTTCCAAAAAATTAAAAAAAACCATATCATGTGACCCATGGAACGAGCAAAAAATGTTCTAAGTCAAAAGAGTGAAAAAGTGCCATAACTCTGGAATAAATGTGAGGAAGAAACTTACGCTACACAGGTATTGTTCCCTGATGATGCTCTATAACAACACCAAATATCATTCAAATCGGAATTGCAATGGCTGAGATATAAAGGAAAATGTTGGTATGGACGGATAAGTGGAAGAATGGAAGGACGGACAGATGGACAGAGGTCTCTACCAAATGCCTCTTCAACTTTTCAAGTCGGGGCATAATAAATTTTGATATCTTCTGCAGTGGGTAAAGGGTGAAAAGCTTGCATTTCACACAGTATAACACTTGCCAGCAACAATGCATGGCACTTCCACCCACCACATAAATTTTCTTATTATACAACATAGTGTAATCCATGTAACAAAATTTCAAAATAAAATGTTCATGAGTAACAATGTTCTTTCAAAAGCACATTCACAAAACAATCTGCAGACATCGGAATGCAACAGAAAATGGTATGCTTTGCTTTTCCATCTTAGGTCCAAAAAGCTCTGTTCTTCTCATCAGCTAACTGAAAAAGATAAAAAAACATTTTTAGTTTTAAACAGAATATTTCAAAAACCAGCAAAATACATGCCTGCAAATAAAGAGCTTACATTATAATCGTAACCTGTTAGCAGGTTACACAATCTAACACTGTGGTAACCTGTAAGAAGAGCTTGTGATACTTTTTCAGCCTTTTGTGTTTTAGTACTGCAGCCATGCTGTTTATGTCTTTGAGTGCTATATAAATAAAGGGAAATTTTGTTTGAAAATAAGTGACATGTTATTTTTGATTGTGTCATATATCTAAAAAATGTTATAAGTTCAATTTTTGGGTTCAAAACTGTGACGCATTGTGCATAAATATGGATGGGCAATAAAAGAGGCCTCGGGGGCCTGAGGGCGCTCACCTGACATGGTAGTCTAAATATCAAACCAGGGTCTTGACTTGAATAAGCTGCATACGCCCCTCCTAAGAAAAGCATGTACCAACTAGATGAAGCGATTGTGCCCACACAATACACAGAATTTTTCTTCTATTTTCAGTTCCGGCACTTTTATGTCCCAAAATTAAGATAAACTCATAAAAAACAGATTTTTTAAAATTTTTGTTCGGAAATTTTCAAAGTCCCAAACAAAATATTTTCAGACTAATATAAGTCCCACCCAGACCCCAAATTTTCAGAGAAAAAAAAAATAAAAATTTTTTTGTCTTAAAATTGAGCAAAACGCATAAAAACCAAAAAAAAAACTCATTTCTGGATTTTGGTCAAAAATTTCTGAGTCTGGACCAGGACCCCAAATTTTCAGCCTAAATATGAACCCAGGGACTTGGCTTGAACAAACTTGAATCTCGCCAATGCCCCCAACCCAAAAAATTTTTTCTGAGTTGAAAGAGTGAAGAAGAGACATAACTCTGGAAAAAATGTGTGGAAGAAACTCACACTACTTGAGTATCGTTCCCCATGAGGCTATATCACAACACCAAATATCATTCAAATCGGAGTAGCAGTAGCCGAGATACAAGAGAAAATGTTGGTACAGACGGATGAACAGAGGTCTCCACTAGACACCCCTTTGACTTTTCAAGTCGTGGGCATAATCACCTATCACCTATTTTTAGCCAACTTTCCATTACTTATAATACAACAAACATTATTTATAAATACTAAACAGAATTTCTGCCTAAAAAAACACCAACAACTGCACAATCTTGTCAAAATGAAATTACGCATAAGTGGTTGCTATTTATTAGGGTGAAAATTCTGTCAAGATGTAAAAGGCATGTCATTCTAGTCATGAGGATGCAAGGTAAGCTTTCACAAGTCAAATTACACCCAAAAGTTTATTAAATATCAAACTGAATTATGGGAAATATTTGTTGCTGAAAACTTGACCATTTTGACATCCGAGTTCAGAGGGTTAATAATTCTTGTACTCCAAACCAACAATACACACGCCAAGCGCTCATCTTTGGGAAACTCTCTTAGGTATATAATATTTCAGCAGATAAAATATTACAATTTAAGCAATAAATAAACAAATAACACAGCATGTTAAGTATACATTTGCCCAAAATGAGGAATGGGTTTAATATCTAAATATTTTTTCAAGGACATTCCAAGACATTTTTTAAAGACATTCCAATTATCAAGCACTTTCCAAGAGCCTAGAATTTCAGATGTACAATTCATGCACTTTCAATGACATTTACGAACCCTACTTAAGGCTCTGATAATGTATATGTATTTCTTAAATTAACAATATCAAGGACCAGAGATTATCTACTGTATAAAAAGTGTTGTGAATTTTATTTACATTTTCATGACACAAAATAAACTGCACAGGTAGATGTTCATAATTTTGACAAAAACAGATTGACAGATATATAAAAAGTTAAAAAAAAAAACCCAAAACATTCCTTCCAGGTGATTCTTTATATGCCACATATCAAAAATAGCAGGTACAAAAAAATCCTATTTTGTTGAAAAGTTAAAAAATTTATAGTAATTTATATATTTTTTATACTTACCAATGACCCAGACTTAGCTGGTGCTAACTCTAAAAAATCCAGGGCCAAACACAAATTTTGCCCCCCAATCCCCAAAATTTGCATCTAAAACCAAAAGAAATCATGTTCTAAAGGACCTCCATACTTTGCCCTTACTGCGCATGCGCAGTGTCAAGGACGTTCCGAAATTGGCGCCAATTATCATTCTTACTGGCAGTGCCTGGTCAGCGCTATGTACTCAGTGGGGAGGTAAGAGTTCCCAACTCCTGGGAGGGCCATCCCCGTCTGGGTCATTGGTAAGTATAAAAAATATATAAATTACTATAAATTTTTTAACATTTTTATACTGTACCAATGACCCAGACTTAGCTGAATAGTAAAAAGGCTAGAGGGCCTAGGACATAGAGGAAAATACAATAAGCTCAACTATATAATATAGAGGCAACCCCTCAAGGAGAAAAGGAGTATTAGGCTTTACATGTATCTTTCTTATTTTATGTTAAATTAGAAAGATACAATACCCTTCATAATTGAGCACAATAACATTAATGTTCTCTATTAACATCCAGTATAACCATTTATACTAATTTTTAAAGTAAGCCAATAAATAAAGTTAGTCCAGAGAATTGAGACTCTTTATATTCTTTAAAAGTGTCCGAGGATTGTATATTAACGCCCGTTTGACACTTGACATATACAAATGCTTCACACCGAGCTACACTTTAAAAATATGACATGAATGAATTTTAACATTAATATTACACTTTAAAACCATCCCGGAAACGACTCAGAAATACTGACTTCGGAGGAGGCATTCCCTTGCTTTTCACTATAAAGCAGGTGACCTAAGGGAACACCCTCCCCCCCCCCTTCCCCTTGCCCTGGGTCAAATAGCCCAGAGCGAAGAGGGCAGCCGGACGGAGTCACTGCCGGAACAGAAAGCCTGCATAACTATAGTTGCAACTGTTTAGTGGACGACATTCTGAGCAACAGATAACGGACCTAAACAATGCAGGTCTCCAGAAATGGACTCAATATTTCTGAGATAAAAATTCGTGAATGTGGATGGCTGAGACCAATAAGCAGCCTTCATTAAATCTGTAATAGCAATACTATTAGCGTAAGCCCAAGAAGTAGCAAGAGCTCTTACTTCATGAGCCGAAATCTTAAGCACAGACTGCTGAGAAGAAGATAAACTCTCATAAGCAGTACGGATAGTTAATTGAATCCATCTAGCAATAGAATGGACCGAAATGTCCCTTCTATTAGGCATCAGAGATAGAAAGAAACGTTTTCGTCCCTTTCTGATAAACTGAGATCTCTGTTTATAGATACGTAACGCTCTAACAGGACAGAGTAAAGGCCTACGCCCGTCTGAAGACGGAAGAGCCTTAATAACAATAGGTTCCGGATATTTATTAGGAGCCTGATTCTTAGCTAAAAAACCCACATTAGTAGTGAAGGTGATAGTGTTCCCGACACTACGATAGTGAGAATCATCCACCGACAGTGCATGAAGCTCACTGACTCTTCTAGCAGAAGAGAAAGCTAAGAGAAAAGCTGTCTTATAAGATAAGAATTTGAAATCTACTGTCCCAAGAGGTTCAAATGGCTTTTCCTTCAGTTTAAGAAGAACCCAAGCTAAATTCCATTTAGGAATTAACCTAAGAGTTCTGGGTCTATTTATCGAGAAGTTTCTTACCAACTTAGATAAAGAGACATTAGATCCAATTTGTAAACTATCATGATGTGCATAGGTATCAGATAACATAGACCTATAACCCTTAATAGTAACAGGCTGCAGTTTGATTTCGTCAAACAAGTATACTAGAAAGTTTGCAATGTCTGGTATAGAGGGATCAAAAATATCCACAGAATGATCCCTACACCAACGACGAAAAACCTTCCACTTAGCCGCATAGTTTAGCGAAGAGGAGGTCCTCCTACAGTTAGAAATCGCGTCCACTGCTCGTCCTGTAAAGTGCTTGCCATGCAAGAAGGACCGCACAACGGAAAAACGTGAAGGTTGAGACCTTGTGGGTTGTGATGGAGTTGACGCGATTTCCCCTGCGAAAGAAGATCCTCCCGTGGAGGAAGCTTTCGCGGTAGGTCCCACAACAGACACCCGAGTAGATTTATCCACGGTCTCTGTGGAGACAGAGATGCTACCAACAGAATCTTGCATTGAGATTGTTTTATCTTTAGCAATACTTGCTGAATTAACGGCGCTGGAGGATACGCATATCCTATCATTCCGTCCCAAGGGATCGACAGAGCGTCTACTGCAAATGCTCTTGGATCCGGACACGGAGACACATACGTCTGCAACTGATTGTTGAGATGTGTCGCAAATAAGTCTATCATTGGCCGTTCCCATTGGTAGCAAATCTGATTGAATACTTGTTTGTTGAGAGTCCACTCCGACGGCAACAAGCAACCTTTTCGTGAAAGGGAGTCTGCTAGTACATTCAGACGACCCGGTATATGACGGACCGAAAGAAGAACCTGATGTTCTAGAGCAAACAGAAGGATTCTTTCCGTTAGATTGAACAACGGAACTGAATGAGTGCCTCCCTGATTCCGTATATACGCCACTACTGTCGTATTGTCGGACAGGATTTGGACATGAGCATTGTGAATAATGTCCATCCAATGACGTAACGCAAGCCAAATTGACATCATTTCCTTGATGTTTATGTGCTTGCCCAGGAATTGCGGATCCCAAAGACCCTGGCATCTCGAATCCGTTGGGATCAATGATGCACCCCAACCTGTTTGACTGGCATCCGTCATAATGGTAAAACTCGGATCCGGCAACTGCAGCGGAACTCCCTGAGTTAACCACTGAATGTTTGCCCAAGTCTGAATCTCTCGTTTCACTTGATCTGACAAGAGAACGTCTATGTTGAGCGAATGAATTTTCACACTCCAATTCTGAGTCAAGAAAATTTGGAGAGGACGCGTGCGTAACCGCCCCATCGGAATGAGATCCGCAGCGGCTCTGCACAGACCTATCAGTCTCATAAATTCTCTCGCTGTGACTTTGTCTGCGTGCAGACAATAGCGAGCGTAACAACTGACTAATTTCGCTCTGGTTAACGGCAGACGAACGAGATTGTTGTGCGTCTCGAAGCTCATTCCAAGATGAGTGAATGACTTGGACGGCACCAGATCCGACTTCTCCTCGTTTACTATAAAACCGAGACGTCGGAGCAATAGAAGTAGATTCTGCACATCGTTCTGAAGCGTTAACTCGTTGCCGTACCTCTGAAGAAAGTCGTCCAGGTAGGCCGACGTTACCGCAGACGAATGAGCTCGGAAATACATCATTACCGAGTTCATTACCCGAGTGAAAGCCCAGGGTGCTAGATTCAATCCGAAGCACATCGCCCGGAATTGATACACCACTCCTTGGACTGCGAAGCATAGATACTTTCTGAATGTCGGATGTACCATGACGTGAAAGTACGCATCTTTGAGATCTATGCTCATTGCATAATCGTTCACTCGAATACTCGCTCTGACCGACCGAATCATCTCCATATAAAACTTCGGAGCGACGATCAGCTTGTTTATCCAGCTCAAATCTATGACTGGACGGAACGAGCCGTCTGGTTTCGGAACCAGAAACAGATGGCTGTAGAATCCCGGAGTCTCCTGGTTTTCTACGACCTCTACCGCGTTCTTCATTAAAAGAGACTGCACCTCTGATAATAGAGCGTCTCTTTTCTGCGGATTTGACGGAAGTTGAGTCCATTTTGGACTTCGAGTTAATGGAGGCTTTCGTTTGAAGGATATCTTTAGACCTTCCGAAATCACCCCTCTCACCCAAGGGTCGTCCGTAATCGACGCCCACTCTTGTGAAAAACTCGACAACCTTCCGCCAACCGGTATGCGATAGAGGTTGAAGCCATCACCTCCTGGACCTGCGAGGCCTGCGGTAGGAGAAGCCATGTCCTCCACGACCCGCACCTCGTCCCGTCGACCTCGGGGCGTCCGACCGGTTGTCCCGGCCCGAAGGACATCCCGAACGTGAGTCGCTACCTTGACGGTCTCTTGAATAAGACCAAGAGGATGCACCGGAACCTCTATAGGAACCTCTCTTCGGCACATTAGACCCAGAAGTGCCTGTCTTACTCTTGTCTGCCGTGTCCGATTTCTTAGAAGCAGATTTGAACTGCAGAGAATCCGAAGCTTTCTTTGTAATTTTAACGTAAATTGCAGAAAGCTTGCCGTCAAAGAGAAGTTCTCCGGAGACCGAAGCGACTCTGAGAGAGTTCTTCACCTTAGTATCCACGAGTGTGGATGTAGCTAGGGCTGCGTCACGTCTAACCAACTCCAGGTTTGCCACTGAAAGGGCGGAGTTACACGTGGAATAAGCTACTGCCCTTGAAAGAAGTCTTAAAGAGGATTGTATATCCTGAAATTCTTTCCCTTGAAGGCGCAGTGATAACGCCTTAGTAAGGTGATCTGCGTAAGATAAGGCATCTAAACTGGCTCTGTTAGACGAAATAGTTGTTTCCAACACCGCGGTTGGAATAGACGCCGACGACGGTAATGATAATTCTAAGTCTTCCGCCTCGTTGTCCATACGCAGAGGAACTCTCGGGATACCCTGTCCTGCCGTGTCAAATTTATTCCTTGCATTAATGAAAGGCAGGTTGAGAGTATTGGCGGACAAGAAACCTGCTTTTCCCGTTTTGGAAGCAAGTTTGAATATAGCGTCGTTCAATAATTCAAATGTTCTTGCAACATTATTGGACTGAGACGGAAACTCGGGAGCGATGTACCTGAACCGCTCAAAGAAATCAGAGTCCAATGACGCTATAATTCTCTTGTCCGGAATCGCAGCAGTCTGGCCCGACGGAACAACTTGAGGGAGAAAGTGCTGGATGAAGTCCACGGCAGCTTTATGTTGTTCCGAAAGGGATAGCTCCAAGTCATCCGTATCCCTTTCACCATCCGGTCGGACCTCATGATGCTCCCGGTCGTCCGCCCCTGATGCTTCGGCAGAGCGTACCGACCCAGCGCCGTCGGATAATTCCCGATCCGACACCGTTTCTGTCAGCTGCTGGGATGCTGCGATAAGTTGTGCTATCTGCACAAGTACGTGCGACATCGAGGCCTGCGGAGGCGCAGTCTTTCGCTGCTTCGCCGAGGGCAGCTCCGCATCTGATGACTCCCGCATACTCTTCCTCTGCAAACGTCCGGAGTCCATCGGCCTCGTGTCCCTGGCTACCGGATGGTGTGACCTGGTCGCCGAAGAATCCCTGATCGGCGAAGCTGGTAAAATATCGGCGGTCACGTAGCCAAGGTGCGGTTGTGTTCGCTGACGAGAGGAAGAAGCCTGAGCAGTCTCCGTGGACTGCCTATACAACGGAGCGTCCCGAGCGACGGACGTGTGCTCCGCTTGCGACACATTTTGTACCACAACATCTGGTCCCAGATGTTGTTGTACGAGAGAGGGGCCTCTCTCGCTCGCGGCCCGGCTGGACCTGGACGAGCTAGGAACCGGACTCAAAGGCTTCCTCCGATCTCGCCTACTATCCGCCGTCACTGGGTGTGCACGTTGAATGTTTATAGTGCTCGCATCACCCAACATTTCCTCCTGGACCGTATCGGACGAACCCGGCTGCCGAACCATTCGGTGAATGGACACTACACCGGGCAAGCTAGCGGACATTTGTTTTTAATCTCCATGAGCACTTTTGCCGCTAGCTCTGTATTCATTTGTGACGACGGAAGTGCACTTGTGGAAGATAACATGGAAACATCACCCTGTTCTTGTTCCTCTGAAATAGAAACTGAGAGAGTAGAGTGACCCTGCGGAGAAAGAGCCGGCTTTCTCCACTAACAACATATCGTGACACACGTTTCCAATGTTTGTCATCCCAATATTGACATATAGAACAGGGATTAGTGCGAGAACACTGACTACAATTAATGCAATGATCATGAAAGTCAGAGGAAGATTTCTTCCTATTACAATTAGAACAATATCCTTTCATTGTGAAAAGTCAACAACAAGTCCTAGTTACTCGCACAAACCCCTGACACAAAGATACATAATAACATGATCCATTAATAATGAAATGAAAGTGTCAATGACACTGTAGCTCAACTTGTCAAGACAAAGATATGTACATGTATAGTATGTGACACAGCAATGACAAACATCTAGGTAATGACCTGATAACAAAGGTACATATAAAGTATTGTAACGGTCTGTACATGAATACTGACCGTTGCCTGTAACAAATGTATAGGTAAAGTATTGTAAAGGTGGGTGACAGTCAGATGCTGAACTAGAAAAAATCTTTGAGTCCCAGAGTGGGTCTGACTGAACCCCAAAATATTTGTTCTCATAGCACAGTGATAACAAAGGCACCCCAAAACACACTCGTTCCTGTCCCAAGGTGAAAACAAAAGTATTCAAGAAGTTTTGTGAAGATCAGTTCATAAATACGAGCTGTATAGAACTTGTGACAAAAAACTGATTGGACCTAATTTCGGTACAAAATGGCCACTGGCAGCCATCTTGAATTTTGGACCGTACCCAGAAACACTCATTCTCATCCCAGGGAGATAACAAAGGTACCCAAGAAGTTTTGTGAAGATCGGTTCATAAATACAGCCTCTACCCTGAGCCGTATTGACATGTGTGCTTACATTGTGTAAGTAGCACTGAATAAATCAAAGTTCATCTAATTTGCATAATTTCGGCACGAAAAAAAACCCCTTACAATATGTGATGTATTCCATGTTACTAAACATTCATACAAAAATTTATTCAAATCAGAACTTTCATACAGAAGTTCTATACAAAAGACTGATTGCACTAATTTTGGTACAAAATGGCTGCTGGTGGCCATCTTGAATTTCGGACCACACCCAAAAACACTCGCTCTCATCCCACGGTGATAACAAAGGTACCCAAGAAGTTTCGTAAAGATTGGTTCATAAATATGGCCTCTAGTCTGAGCTGTATAGAAGATGTGTACAAAAAACTGATTAGACCTAATTTCGGTACAAAATGGCCACTGGCAGCTATCTTGAATTTTAGACCGCACCCAGAAACACTTGTTCTCGTCCCAAGGTGATAACAAAGGTACCCAAGACATTTCGTGAAGATCAGTTCATAAATACAGACTCTAGTCTGAGCAGTATTGACATGTGTACTTACTGTGTGTAAGTCGCACTGAAAAAATCAAAGTTCATCTAATTTGCATAATTTCTGCACAAGAAAAAAACCCGTATTATATGTGATGCATCCCATGGTACTAAACATTCACACAAAATAATTATTCAAATCAGGGCTTTCATATGGAAGTTCTGTGCAAAAATCTGATTGCACCTAATTTTGTACAAAATGGCTGCCATCGGCCATCTTGAATTTCGGACTGGACCCAAAAACACTCGTTCTCGTCCCACGGTGATACCAAAGGTACCCAAGAAGTTTCGTAAAGATCGGTTCATAAATACGGCCTCTAGCCCGAGCCGTATTGGCATTTGCACTTACAGTGCTGAAAGTAACCCCAAAAAACATCAAAATTAGTCTAATTTGCACAATTTAAGTACGAGAAAAAAAACCCGTATTATATGTGATGTATCCCATGGTACTAAACATTCATACAAAAAATTATTCAAATCAGAGCTTTCCTATGGAAGTTCTGTACAAAAAACAGATTTCTGCATCGTCGGTACAAAATGGCGGCTGGCAGCCATCTTGAATTTCGGACCGCACACAAAAACACTCGTTCTCGTCCCACGGTCATAACAAAGGTACCCAAGAAGTTTCGTAAAGATCGGTTCATAAACACTGCCTCTAGCCCGAGCCATAGCAGCTTGGCACTTACAGCTCTGAAAGTAACACTAAATAAATCAAAGTCAGTCTAATTTGCATAATTTACGCACGAGAAAAAAACCCGTATTATATGTGATGTATCCCATGGTACTAAACATTTATACAAAACTTTATTCAAATCAGAACTTTCATACAGAAGTTCTGTACAAAAAAATGATTTTTGCATCATCGGTACAAAATGGCCACTGGCAGCCATCTTGAATTTCGGACCACACCTAAAAACACTCGTTCCCGTCCCAGGGTCAAAACAAAGGTACACAAGAAGTTTCGTAAAGATCGGTTCATAAATACGACCTCTAGCCCGAGCCATATCCAATTGTTGACGTACGGACAGACGGACAGACGGCCAGACGGACGACGGGCCATGACAATAGCTCAAATTTGACTTTGTCAAAGTTGAGCTAAAAACAATTGCAAATCAAAATAATTTTTGAAAAATATTTTTTCAGCGAAGCCCAAGTTTCTGAAAAGTAATGTTGAGCCCCAATGGATCCGATGGCTAAGTGTGGTCAAAAATTTTAAATTTATATTAAATAATTAATGCAACACTTATGGATAATAAAAATATATCTTATAGTGAGATAAACTACTCCAAAGGCAAACAGCCCCCCTCAAAAGAGACTGTTGCCAATGTAAACAAACAGTGTAAAAACACCAGAAAACATGACTTCAAGCACTGACAAAACTGGCCCGAAATCAGTCATCAAAATTACACTCTATCTGATGCAAGACAGAGACTCCCAAGGGAGAATCTGCAGAACATCAGATGGAAGATGCAGAACACAAAGTTTATACACCCCTGGGTGAAAACGTAACTATGGGGAAAATAACAGAAAACATTCTGTAACCAAGCAACTCTCCTAAGAGAATTTTAGAAATGATCTTTCTCAAAAATATGCCAAAAGCATGGGAGAATTGCAAGGGGGGACTTAGAAGACCAGGGGAGAGGAAACACTGAATAAGCAGTGCAACTTTTTAGCAAGAATGACAACAAGAGGCCCATGCCTCGAAAATAGGCAACTTAACATAATTTCATAAAAAATTTTAAGTACAGCCCTGATTATTTTTTGTCACTCCTTTTTCCTCTCCTCCTTCTATATCCTCCTTAGAATCACCATTTCTCCAATAATTACGTGTCTGGCATCCTTTAAACTGAGATTTACAAGCACAAAGATCAGTGAGATGTTGACTGATGAAGGGCCAAACAGAGAATGATAATTGGCGCCAATTTCGGAACGTCCTTGACACTGCGCATGCGCAGTAAGGGCAAAGTATGGAGGTCCTTTAGGACATGATTTCTTTTGGTTTTAGATGCAAATTTTGGGGATTGGGGGGCAAAATTTGTGTTTGGCCCTGGATTTTTTAGAGTTAGCACCAGCTAAGTCTGGGTCATTGGTACAGTATAAAAATATATGTGGTGTTAGGCCCCACAAAGTAGACCTTCTGTTTCTCAGCCCACTTTTTTAAAATTGCATGCAGGCAGGCATTTTTTTATTTTTTTTTTTATTATTTTTGTCATTGTTTCTTTGCCATCTAAAGTTCTTGGTATGTTTTATGACCTCATAATCTACAGAATAGCATAGTAGTGGTGTATTTTGTCCCTTGAGTGCAAGAAGGCTTTGCAATGCTAAAGCATTACAAAGCCTTGTTGCACTCAAGAGACAAATTTCTCAATTTTATTAACTTGGGTAAAATATCGGACATAAACCATTTAATTATTTTTTAAGCTTGCATTGGTTATAAAAAGAGAGTATGCAGCAACCAAAAGGACCATGTGTGAGGGCCTCAGAAGCAGATTTTTTTACTTTTTTAGGGCTTATCAAGTGACACCATTCTTCAGTTTTGAGTACCAGGGTTACTCAAATTTTAAAACCTTGCATTCTTCCATTTTCACCAGTTGTTCAAACTATTAAGCCAAGTATTTTTAAAATATTTTTCATTAACTTTAGATTTGATGGAAAATTCATTTATAAATTTTACTCAAGAAATCACTCGTGAATAATTCCAGGTAATTTACAGGGGCAAAATTTGATTAAATGTTCACAGATTAAACTCATTTCAGTAGGAAGTGAAATCGTGCCCTGGGCAGGAATATCCACCAGCTGCATGCAAGGAGCAAAGGCTACAGAGTCCTTTCCAAATGGGTGTCACAGACTAGCATTTCACCACACAAATAATTATGATCAGTGGAATTCAGACCACTTTAGCACTGAAACAGTTGAACATACTTAACTGGTAGAGTGCTAAATTATTTTTGGCCATCAACATTTGTTCACATACCTTTGCCTTGTTACAGTTTATGGGAGAGTGTCTGTAGGCACTCTCCCATATATTGTAACAAGGCAAAGCCTTGCAGACTAAATAATTTCACTTCACAGATGATATGAAGCACATCCACTGAGTATGAAGCCTTCAAGTTGTGATACCTTCACCTCAGAATAAAGCTCAAATATGGGCTTCCAGCCATATACCAGTTAAGTGCAGAACTGAATATTTGAATGTCTGGTCATGGATGAAAACATTAGAATATTTGTTCCCCCAACTTCCTATTCAGAAAAATAAACATCAGTTGCGATTGTGACCTCTTCAACAGGCTTGGCAATTTCAGGAGAGCGATTTTTTAGCTCTCCTTACTGCCCTCCTAAAAGAATTAAGGAGAGCGAAAAATCGCCCTCCTAAATATTTTGGTCTGGGATGATTGAGATTACATGTATTATGCTCACATTAAATTTTTGTTGTAAAGCAAAAATGTAATTTAACTTCGAAGTCACATAACATCATGTAATTTCATTTTGAAAGTGGTTTAGTGTTAAAAGTTAATGGCTGCAACCATACCCAAACACAGTTGCAATCATTTGAAGCAAAATGGGTCACAGCAATATTTTTTTTCTGTCAGTTTCAAGTTCAACAACTGACATCACAGTTTGAGGGGTAATTATTCAAGGAATATTGACACTATAATATACTACCATTACTACTATCCTGTCACTTGAAGCACTTGCACCAGGATGTGACTGTAGATTCAAGCAGACCTGTTGTCCAAGAAAGTCATAAGCCTACCACTACCACCTTCAACCCCCCTTGGGGGGTTGAAGGTGGTAGTGGTAGGCTTATGACTTTCTTGGACAACAGGTCTGGGTACACACACAGGTCTTGTCAAGTGTGTGTTCGGTTGTTGAGTGAGACATCTAGATGTCTAAGAGATTCCGCTTTACCTTAGTAAAGTTAATAAAATCACTGATGTAGTCTGTTGGTTTCAGTTTCAATGAGTTCGTTCAACTGGATACTTAAAATGCTGTGTAAAGCTAATTGCTCTCCTAAGCTGATTGAGGAGAGCGATTTTTTGCCCTCCTGCATTTTTCAGAATGCCAGGCCTGCTTCAAGAAGCAAAAGAGATGGGACTTTTTGCAAAAGTGACCTGGAAAAGTTTTGCAATAACACCTGTCTTGTGGCAAAATTCTCACTCTTTTCTTGGTCTTTTTGAAAGAAACCAAGGGGAATTTTTGTGAATTAAAGTTGACTCTGGACAATATTTGTTATGTGAGATATTCATGTGAGATTTCCTTACAATTCATCATAATGATTATCAGTGGAGTTACAGGCTTTTTCTCACTGGAGAAAGGGACATAACTCCTGCATGGAAGTTATTGACAGTATAACTTGATATGTGTCTGAATGGTCATGTCATGCTGGACATCAATGAAAGAGTTCATGTGTATCTGACCACTGCCAGCTGAGTTACAGAAGTATATGGTCAAAAACAAATTTTTGCAACGGAAAAATGGCCTCAAGTCCCGGGTGGAAGATGCGGACAACATAACAAGGCAAGATTTGAATCAATCAAAAGAAAACTATTTTGTTCGAAAATGCATAATCACAAGAAAATTATTAATTTGACAGGCCTACGTGTCGAAAAAGTGTCAATAATGCGATATTTTAATCCGTGGAGTGCTAATCTGTTTTTGACACACTGAAATGACTGTAATCCTGCCCATCAATTATTACCAACCAATGAGGAGCTGGTACAAACATGTGTGACAACCCACCAATGCTCAATGCGTAGTACTGTAAGTAAAAAAAATTTGTAGAACATCTCAGCACAGATTCACGGTGGTTTGCATTTGCAGCACAAATGTATATCTTTAACAAGAGCACCGCCTAGCGGGACATTATACACCCGTTTTGTATTTTTGAAGGGTTGGGCTAAGGATGGGGGTGAGGGTGAAAATTGTTCGGACCAACCCCATATTCGAACTTGACCTGTATTTCCTTGTGATTAAACAACATACCAAGTTTGGAACCAATCGGAAAACAAATATTAAAAGTTATCACCCGGAAACCAAATATTTGATGCATTCTATGTCCAACAAGGGCCATAATTCAGGGGAACTTCGAAGTTCGAACTGACCCCATATTCGAACTTGACCTGTCTTTTGTTTTGATTAAACCACATACCAAATTTAGGAGTCAATCGAAAAAAAAATACTAAAGTTATCATCTGGTAACCAAATGTTGACGAATGGACAGACTGACAGATGGACAAATGGACAGACTGATTCCATAATTCGACGGTTTTTCAACAGACGTATAAAAACTCAGTCAGGCCATACTAAAGTTATAATCCGGAAAACACAAAATGCACAAATTCAAGAGGAATAACTCTGGAAAGGTACATGCGATTTTGGCCGAAAGTGAACTTGAGCTGTGCTTTGTGGTCATAAACAAAATCTGAGAATTTGAAACAAATTAGTCAAGGCAAACTAAAGTTAACATCCGGAAACCACATAATTCACAAATTTGCAATCATTGAAGGGGAATAACTATGGAACGGTACATGCGATTATGGCCAAAGGTGAACTTGAGCTGTGCTTTGTGGTCAAAAACAAAATCTGAGAATTTGAAAAATATCGGTCAAGGCAAACTAAAGTTCTCATCCGGAAACCACAAAATCCACAAATTTGCAATCATTCAAGGGGAATAACTCTGGAAAAGTATATGCGATTGTGGTCAAAAGTGAACTTGAGCTGGATTTTGTGGTCAAAAACAAAAAACTGAAAATTTGAAATAAATCGGTCAAGGCAAACTAAAGTTATCGACTGGAAACGAGAAGTTGGGCTAAATTCCCATAAAGGGCCATAACTCTACTGCAAATGGGCTGCTAGAAACAGAAATCGAACTCATCCTGTATTTTGTCATACTAAATCCACATGCCAAATTTAACTCAGCTCAAACCATTACAACTGAAGTTATCGTCCGGAAACGAAATGTGTCCATGGACAGACAGACAGACGGGTGGAGAGACCATTCACATAATACGTCCCGTTTGTCAAATGGGCGTATAAAAACATCTGAAAAATTTGGTGTCAAGGCGTTCGGTTTTAAATGAACGGAACCAAATTTTTTTCTCAAAAATTGTGTTTTCAAAGGGCCATAACTCTGCAGTGCATGTACTGAGAAACACCAATATCGAACTTGACCTGTATTTTATTGCTACAAACAACATCTGAAAGTTTGATGTCGATCCGTCAAGGCGTTCTACTTTAAATGAAGGGAAACCAATTTTTTTTCGAAAGATTGTGTTTTCAAAGGGCCATAACTCTGCAGCAGATGGACTAAGAAATACCAATATCGAACTTGACCTGTATTTCATTGCTAAAAACAACATCTGAAAAAATTGGTGTCAATCCGTCAAGGCATTCAACTTTAAATGAACGGAAACCAATTTTTTTAGAAAAATTGTGTTTTCAAAGGGACATAACTCTGCAGCAGATGGACTGAGAAACACCAATATCGAACCCGACCTTTATTTTATTGCTAAAAACAACTTCTGAAAGTTTGATGTCGATCCGTCAAGGCGTTCGACTTTAAATGAACGGAAACCAAATTGTTTATGGACGGACAGACAGACTGATAACATAATACGTCCAGTTTTTATAAACAGGTGTATAAAAACATTAATTGGTTGTGTTTGTGTTCAATGCTGTTCATTTAAATTCATTCACGCTTCTGTTTTATTAAACCTGTGGAAAAAGATGCTCATACGAAAGGTAAACTTTTTTGAGGGGTCGGCAACACTGGTTACAATTTAAGCCAACCAGGTGAAAATGTGATAAACGTCGTTGTAAATGATACATTCATACAAATAAAAAAAAGAATACTTGTACTCTTAAGTGTATAACAGCAAACTAAAATTTAATAGAAATAAGTTTTAAAAACTAAAAGATGAGGCCGGTAAACCAGGGAAGGTCCAAGTATAAACAGGTTGGGCATATGTGTTATTTACCGGCTGTTAGCAACATCCAAACACCCCCCACCCCGAAAAATTAGATCCTTCCCACCTACCTTTCATACCATCGTATACACTATCTATTTCCCCAATGTGAGCTATTACTTGCCGGACAATCAACAAATTAAGGATTGAATTTAATCACCCAGGTTTTGGACCATTCATTATAATTTGTGTGGATCTGTGCTTGTGAAATACTGACATCCTGTTCGCTTTCATTTACTGGAATTGAATAATTAATACATTAATAATTATTAATTCACCATAATATTGTTGAATATGGCAATTGTTTCAACTTAATTTCAACTTGTTGCTCATCATGTGCATTTTATTTTGATTACCACTAAATCACTTGGGGTGGGGGGCAACATTTATTTATAAGTTTAATACAATAGCAAAAGGACTAGCCATCTTTCAATTGTTGTGGGTGGTGCCTAAGATTTTATCCAGAAATGTTAAGAATTAGTTGCCACAACCAGTGATGTGGATGTGAAAAAAACAAGACAAACAAACCCCCAAAATAAAAAAATAAAAAATGCTGATAGGATCACCGATCCAATGTCGAGTTGTGACAGCACAAAATGGGTTTAATCATTAGTCAACTTATTGTTCAGAAACCAGTTGTTTACAATTTACTATGTAAAGGGTCACTGTGACCTTGATCTTGACCTAGTGATTCTGAAATAAATAGGGCTCTTTCTTGCACCAATGCCAACCTACCTATGAAGTTTCATGAACGTAGGTGGAACCATTGTCAAATTATCATCTGGAAACCAATTGTTTACGATTTATTATGTTTAAGGTCACTGTGACTTTGGCCTTTGACCTAGTGAGTCCAAAATAAATAGGGGTCTTCCACTCATCTAGGCCAACCTACCTATGAAGTTTCATGAATGTGGGTCAAACCATTATCAAGTTATCATCCGGAAACCAATTGTTTATGATTTACTATGTTGAAGGTCACTGTGACCTTGACCTTTCACATAGCAAGTCCAAAATAAATAAGGTTCTTGCTCTCACTGATGCCAAACTACCTATGAAGTTTCATGAATGTGGGGCGAAACATTATCAAGTTATCCGGAAACCAATTGTTTACGATTTACTATGTTGAGGGTCACTGTGACCTTGACCTTTCACCGAGCGAGTCTAAAATAAATAGGGTTCTTCCTCTCATTGATGCCAACCTAACTATGAAGTTTCCTGAACATGGGTCAAACCATTATCAAGTTATCATCTGGAAATCAATTGTTTTGATTTACTTTGTTCAGGGTCACTGTGACCTTGACCTTTGACCTAGTGAGTCCAAAATAAATAGGGTTCTTTCTCTCACGAAAGTCAACCTACATATGAAGTTTCATGAATGTGGGTTGAACCGTAGTCAAGTTATCATCTGGAAACCAAATGTTTACAATTTACTATGTTCAAGGTTTCATGAATGTGGGGCGAAACATTATCAAGTTATCATCCGGAAACCAATTGTTTACGATTTACTATGTTGAGGGTCACTGTGACCTTGACCTTTCACCTAGCGAGTCCAAAATAAATAGGGTTCTTCCTCTCATTGATGCCAACCTATGAAGTTTCCTGAACATGGGTCAAACCATTATCAAGTTATCATCTGGAAATCAATTGTTTTGATTTACTTTGTTCAGGGTCACTGTGACCTTGACCTTTGACCTAGTAAGTCCAAAATAAATAGGGTTCTTTCTCTCACGAAAGTCAACCTACATATGAAGTTTCATGAATGTGGGTTGAACCGTAGTCAAGTTATCATCTGGAAACCAATTGTTTACAATTTACTATGTTCAAGGTCACTGTTACCTTTACCTTTGACCAAGCAAGTCCGAAATTAATAGGGTTCTTCCTCTCACGGATACCAACCTACCTATGAAGTTTCATGAACATGGGTTGAACCATTATCAAGTTATCATCCGGAAACCATTTGTTTACGCCCGCCATTCATCAAACTATAAGTCGAGTTTGACTTCGTCACACAACTCGACTAAAAATAAGAAATTACCACACTCTCGTGACTTTCATCGGCCCCTTCCCACCTCCATTCTTCATTTTTCTGAAGTTTATCCCAAGATTATATACTGAGAAAGAGGTCTAAAAACTACTTTTCTCTGTTAACCCTTTACCCAACGTAACGGCCAAAACCGGCCAGCGCTATTCTCAAAAATCGCCAATTAATTTTCATTATTTTTTTCATTTTTTGTCTCAAAAACATAGGTTATGACCCCTCGTTGGAACGAGCTCATCGAGCTCGTTCCAACGAGGGGTCATAACCTATGTTTTTGAGACAAAAAATGAAAAACATTAGTTATTCAATAATTTTTTTTGCAAGTGTCGTCTGCTTTTCATGTTAGGTAAAGGGTTAAATGAATGAAGAGTTAGGTTTATCACATTGCCAAGTGATCCTGTTATTTATTTATTTATTTATTGGGATTTAAGGTCACATACTTATGCACAATGGCTAATCATGACCGTGACAGTTTTAGGAGTGGAGGAAGCTGGAGTACCTGGAGAGAACCACCGAGCAACGACGAGCAGCTGTCAGCTCCTCAACATACTAACTCTGTTCAAGCTCCGCTCAAGCAGGGTTACAGTGGTTGAAGACATGTGCACCATCGACGTGCAGTACGCCTCAGTACACAGCTCCATCGTGCCCCCATGTAGGCAACCAGGATAAAGTGCCTTGCCCAAGGACACAACACGGGTTGTCCCGGACAGGGATCAAACTCGGGACCTCTAGCAAAGAAGTCCAGCAGTCTACAACTGAGCCACCGCGCTCCCAAGAGATCCTATTGGACTATTAATTTGAAGTTCATATACAAAACAATAGGCTGCTGAGAATCGGTGAACAAAATAATCTTTAAACAATAACAAGTAGTAGTTCGATTATGTCACTGGTTGCTAATACCCCTGCCGTGACTGTCTAATTAAAAGATTATAGCGACAGGTTTTAATTTCTCAACAAACTATTGTAATCATCTTCACGTGTGCAAGTTCAATAGACTTTGAGAGGTGTGACTTCTGTATCCACAGTCGATTTTTATTGGGAGTTTGTCTTTTATTGGGAGTTTGTCAAATTTGTTTCATTCTTGGTTTGCAGGACTCTGTTGTAAGGTTAACAAGCGCACCGCTAACGCGTGTGCTGATGCCCTCGAAGGTAGCAAAGTCAGACTTGCATGTAAATAAATAACTTCTGAATGTTTGAAGAGAATTAGTTCATCCAAACAACCCTATAGGCTATGGTACAATTTACCGTAGTCAGAAACAGAGGCCAAAAACAAACAGGGGCCATAACTCTACCAAACATGAATGGACGAAACGCTAGGTACGAGGGCATCCGTTCCCCCAAGCTGCCCTATCACCATACTAAAGAACATTAAAATCCGACGACTGATGCTCGAGTTATAATACAAAATGTCTGTACGGATGGATGGACGGAGACCTTGACTATATACCCCCGAAAAAATTTGGGGGGGGGGGGCTTAATAATTTGTCTTCAATACGCTGAATGAGATGATGGATGGCATAGGTTAATTATGACGCATACACTCAGAGCGGAGTTTCCTCTCACACAGTTTCTTATTTTAGTTCAGAAGTCTCTACATTTTTTTAAATATATTTTTTCCCCAGTTTCACACTGAACTTAAATTATTATCTGGGTGGAGCCATCGTCAAAATAGGTTGTACACGCATATAATATTAAGTTTGATTCGATTTAACAGAATGGGTCGGTCTGCATAGGAGCGAAATGTACTTGTAGTGAACAGCATGTGCTCGACATGACTGCGTGAAACTCTTTGCACCCATGAAAAAATAAGCCTACTCAATGTTACTGCTTAATAAAAAGTTGTAATTTTCTTTCCTAGTTTTCTATCCTACAGATATACACCTTCCTTTAAGCCTTTACCCAACGCAGACAATATAAAAATTTCTTATTTTAAATATAACTTTTTAAAATTTTTCTAAGAATTTCAACAAGACCATATCATGTGACCCCTCATTGGATCAAGCTCAATGAGCTCGTTCCAATGAGGGGTCACATGATATGGTTTTGTTGAAATATATTGAAAAATTTAATTTTTTGAACTGCTCAATTTGCATATTACGTGGGTGGATGCGGGCGATTCGTTAGGTAAAGGGTTAACGTTTAACTATTCACTCAAAGTGTATGCGATTATCAGAATGTTGAATAACCCCCAAGATACTGTCTTCTGGTGATTGGACAAACAAACACAAGATTGACTGATGGACTTTTGTCTGATTTTTGCTATAGGGATAAAAACGCTTATTATTGTACAAGCGGGCAAACACAGCTTTTTCGAAATGTATTTTTCTTCCTTAATTCTTGATTGATAACTTCTCGATCACAGCAATCCTTGTTACTAACGTCAGTGACAGTAATATGCAGAAATGGAGGGGCTGGGGTGCTGGTAGAGGACACAGCTTCACCTAGTCCCATATCCATGACCCTTGCCTTGCATGCATGTAAATGGAAGACTAAGTACACTCACTTGTAGGTACGGCCTGAATAAATTCACAAAATACATGATTTTGTTTTTTTGAGGGGGGGGGGGGGGGTAAAAACATAGGCTGACACTCTTTGACAAAGGCTCGTTCCGGTGTGGAGTCACAATCCATAAGTTTGAGATTTTGAGGGAAGAAGTTTAACATTAAGTTTATGGCAGATGTAGGCCTCATTATGTGACTGCGATAGATGGATGAAAGTATGACCTTTGGCCTTTGGTGGTGGTGGAGGGAGAGCATTTAATATTTGATATCAGCAGTGATCAAAGATTTCAAGTTGCGGGAAAGTGAATCAAATTCAATGTTGGCATGTTTAAGATGTTGTGGAGAATATCGGCCGTGGACCTTTGGGATCCGGGGTGGGGGTGGGGGGGGGGGGGGTCACCCCCCCCCCCCCCCATGACCCTCCCTGGCCACACCCTTGCTATCTTGTTTGAGGCCGAAACGCCCAGATTGAAATGCCGAAATGTCCAATTCATCAAGTCTATGGAAAAATGTTTGCGAACTGTATTCATTTTTAGCATTACTGTTCCAATGTTACAGGCCAACCTCTTTTTTCAGTAGAGTAAAGAGGCTGGCTGCCATCTGCGATCGGAATTTTTATACTCGTAAGTTTCAGAAATAAACTTACTCGCCAAAGGCTCGTAAGTTTAAGTCTGAAGCCTACTCGTGGAATGAAAGTTTTAATTCCGACACAAGACGTTCATTAATTTGCCGCTCCCCTCTACTGGGGAAGCCTTCAATCTCCCTGTCCCAAACGTGTCATCCCAACAGCATTGTCCCTTCTAATCTCCCAGCACTCGTTTTATAACATTTCTCACTGGCACTATCATAATTTCTCCAACTATAATATTAATATTAATGCTCAAAAAGTAAAAGTCGCGTAACATATCAGACCGTCATTGACTAGAACAGCCAAGCAAGTCTATAATGGCCCTATACATCTAAATATGAAGAGTGACGTCACATCTCTCATTCAATCGATATTTTCCCCCAGATTTCTATTTTGATCGAAAATTCGAATCCATTTTTTCCGCGTGTTTTCCTTTGTGTCTTGGATAGATAATGTACCAAACTTAGGAAGCGACAGGCAGAAAGTAATGACAACTTTGATGAATAAAGTCTTGCCCAAAATTCGCATCTCGAAGATATATTTCATTATCCAAATTCCCAAATTTTCGCCGTAGATTGATCTGACACTAGTCGAGTTACCCAGTTTGTTTGTCAACAAATCAGACCATAGTTCTGCAGGTTTTTTTTTTCGTAATTTGAAAAGTCGACTTAATCTACAAGTTATTCCTGTCTAGTTAAGCTGTTAAAGTTAATTTTTATTTTCCTTGAACTTGTATATACCAGTTATGTTTCTAACTCAACTCTATATTTGATTTAATGTACATAGTTGTTTTAATTAACCGTAATTAAAAGATAAATTAATATAAATTACTAGTTTGTGTTATAACACCCTCAACAATCCCCGTTTTCTCTCTGGTATAAATAATTAACATTTCCTCACTCATCTCAACATGGACAGCAAGCTTGTTTATTACCATGGAGACTGAAATAGTTCCACTGATATCAGGAAATTTGTTCCTGAGAAGGAGTTAAGTATAGGCGTTTGAAGAAACCCTCATTAATCACACTAGGTAAATATGGCGTCATCAATAGAGCTTATTGCCTCATATAACTAACACCAAACCATACCGGTAGGAAGAGAATAACCTCCTCTAACATACGGTATCATGTCTGATAGGACAACGAACTCAGCCTAGCTAAAGGTCTTCCTGTACATGAAGACAATAAAAAGGCTGATAACTGCGGCCTTAGAAGCTCACTGAGGAGACTTACAACACTAGCCGTAGCTTTTAAGACTTCATCTCCGTGAAGACAGATATATCGGTGTAAGTTGCAACCTTGAAGGCTCACTGAATGGAGACTTACAACTATCGTCGCTCAAGTTAGGGACTATTTTAACAGCCTTAAATTTCCAAAGAGACAGTAGTCCCAAGAGATAATAAATTCAGTTATGTCACTGCATAATTACTGAAAAAACATCGCTCATGATTCTAGCTATGCTACTATGGTGTAAAAAATAAGACTTGAGTCTATGACACCTAGAAAACAAACCGAAAGTTTTTCTCTCTGTGAAGAGATATCTCGGTGTAACGAGCGACCTTGAAAGCTCACTAAACGACGACAGAAAACCATCATCGCGCAAGGTAGGGAATGACGAGCCGCTATTCTACAGCCGTAATTCCCCAAAAGACTGTAATCTCAAAGTAGCTATGCAGTTATGAGTCTTTGTCTACGTGAAAACATATCTGTGTCACTTGCGGCCTTCGAAAGCTCACTAAATGGAGACTTACAGCACCAGCCGCTAATTATAAGAAAAGACTGAGGCATCAAATGTCTTGACGCCAAGGAATACAACACCGAGAGGGAAGAGACGTACTTATCCCCTCTAATGGCTCTATTCCAAACAAGACAGCTGTCTCAGCCTATCCATGCACTATCTGTCTGGCTTCAGGATGATAAACAGGTGACTTGAAAAAAAAACAGGAGAATATTTCGACAACCTCTATTGCTTTTCTTCAATAGGAGAGCCTGTACTTCTGCAAGGAGAGACTCTCTTGGAAGAATTGGAGCTTTGCTTGGACTGATAGCCGCAGGCCTGCTGAGACTACATTCTCATCCACTGATCTTCAGTAATTTTCATTCACTTTTTGCGAGGTTGATAACCTTCCACTAAGTGGAAAACAACAGAAGTCTTCTCTCGACGACCTCTATTGCTTCCTTATTAAGAGAGCCTGTACCTCCACTAGGAGAGATGAAAGGATCCGCTGGAAGATTTGTCCAATGTGGACATCTTGTAAGTGGATTTTTTGGCTCAGAATGATAGCCTTTGGCCTTCCAAGACTACACTTCTCACCCACTGATCTTCCATGACTTCTATTCTCGCGAAGTTTGATAACCTTCCACCAACTGGCAAGCAATAGGGGTCTTGACCATCAACTGTACGACTTACAAGGCTTACGGGAGGAGAAACTACGTCCTCCCCATGAAAAACCTCATCCCGTCGGCTTAGGGGCATCTGACCTATAGTCTGGATCAGACCTATGCCCCTTTCCAGAATCGCTATACTGACGACTTCCGGAGTATAAAAGGGTTTCTTGTACCCTTGCGAGGAGTTCCCTTTAGTTGATTTTGAAGTGAAACGGCCTCACTTATCCTGGTCTGCTGAAGCGTGTTCTTGTGACGCAGACTTCAGTAGCAGTGCACTGGAAGCTTTCTTTGTAGCCTGTTCATAGACTAACGAAAGCTTGTCGTCAAATAGAGTATGTCCGGAGACTGGAGCAACTCAGAGAGAGCTTTTCACCTTGTCATCTATAAGTGATGATGACATAAGGGCAGCATCATGTCTGATCAACTCCAAATTTGCCACTGTCAGAGCAAAGTTGTATGTGGCATACAGGACCGCCCTATCTCTAAGTGCAGAACAAACGTCCTCAAATTCTTTCCCATTAGGACGCTGCGCCATAGCTCTAGTGAGGTGTTCTGCGTAGGACATCGTGTCCAGATTCACTCTATTGGATGAAATAGCACATTCCATCACTTTATATTGAATGATGCAGGTAGGGACATATCTAAATCCCCGGCCTGCTCATCTAAACGCAGAGGAGTTCTCTGGAATCTTCTCCAGTCGTTTTAAATAAACGTGGTTCAAGGAATGGTATATTTATTGGAGATGTCAATAAGAAACCACCTTCCTCTTAGCACCAGAGAGGTTGAATATGACGTTGTTAACATGGCCGAAGGCCTCAGACACTGAGACTCCGAGAATGTTTCTGAAAGGAAAGAACATCCTCTTTCCTCCGCACAAAATCTGCGTTTAGAGATGACGCCGGCAGTTTCTCACAGGTAGTCATAGCTTGCTGATCAGGTGGAACAAAGTCAGGATAGTATTGATGAATAAAAATTCATCGCTACCATATGCTGTTCCGAAAGGAAAGGGTAATCCTCTTCTTTGTTCCTTTCACCATCTGACTGATTCAGCTGTGACTTTCGGTGTGCAGATGACTGGACCGACCCAGCACCGTCTGACAGCTCACCATTGGACTCTGCGGAAGGCTGCTCTTGCACTTGCTGGGATGCTGCGATTAGCTGTGCAATCTGCGACAGTAAGTCCGTTACCGAGACTTGAGGAGCAGCAGTCTTCTGTACTTACGCCGCTTGCTGCTCCTGGGGCCGACTTGACAGGCAAAGACTGGATACTTCTTCTGGTGGCTGCCTGGATATCCGTAGTCGGGTAGCTAGTATACGGTCTTGTGTGTTATATCCGCCTGAGGGAGAAGCCATAACTGTAGCCAACCCCAGCTGCAGTTTAGAAGGAGCGTCCCGAGTGGTGAGTGTGGATGTTAGCTCCTACACAGGCAAATTTCTCAAACAACATTTGGCTCCAAGATCCCCTAAGATGAACTTGCAGGTTCCTGCACAGGCAAGTTTCTCCAAACAACATTTGGACCCAAATGTTACTGGGTTAGAGAGAGGGTTCTCCTGCATGCGGTCTCAACAGACCTCGCCAAGCCTCCCTAAGAGAAACTTGCAGGCTTCCTCCCTATTTCCATCGTCGCTGGGTGAGCTTTAGTTTTTGAGGTGCTTGCTCTACCCAATTCTACACTTCCCTCGACTGCAACAGACTTATCTGGTGTCACAGCTCCCACGAACGAAGTAACCACTTCACCGGTCAAGCTAGCTGCTTGCAAAGGATTAAGAACACTAACTAGAAGCCTTATCCCTAGCTTAATATTCATGAGCACCTTGCAGCTAGCTCTGTTTGCTCATCAGAGCACAACAACGGTAGCACACTTGGATGGGTGTCACAATACAATCACCATGTTCTTGTTCCTCTGAAAAAGAAACTGAAAAGTTAAAAAATTTATAGTAATTTATATATTTTTTATACTTACCAATGACCCAGACTTAGCTGGTGCTAACTCCAACAAAACCAGGGCCAAACACAAATTTTGCCCCCCAATCCCCAAAATTTGCATCCAAAACAAAAAGAAATCATGTCCTAAAGGACCTCCATACTACGCCTCTACTGCGCATGCGCAGTGACGCAGTCGTCCCGAAATTGGCGCCAATTATCATTCTTACTGGCAGTGCCTGGTCAGCGCTATGTACTCAGCGGGGAGGCAAGAGTTCCCAACTCCAGGGAGGGCCATCCCCGTCTGGGTCATTGGTAAGTATAAAAAATATATAAATTACTATAAATTTTTTAACATTTTTATACTGTACCAATGACCCAGACTTAGCTGAATAGTAAACAGGCTGGAGGGCCTAGGACATAGAGGAAAATCCAATAAGCTCCACTATATAGTAAAGAGGTAACCCCTTAAGGAGAAAAGGAGTATTAGGCTTTACATGTATCTTTCTTATTTAATATTAAATTAGAAAGATACACTACCCTTAATAATTGAGCACAATAACATTCATGTTCTCTATTAACATCCAGTATAACCCTTATACTAATTATTTTTAAAGCAAGCCAATAAATAAAGTAGTCCAGAGAATTGAGACTCTTTATAGTCATTTAAAAGTGTCCGAGTATTGTATATTAAAGCCCGTTTGACACTTGACATATACAAATGCTTCACACCGAGCTACACTTTAAAAATAAGACATGAATGAATTTAAACATTAATATTACACTTTAAAACCATCCCGGAAGCGACTCAGAAATACTGACTTGGAGGAGGCATTCCCTTGCTTTTCACTATAAAGCAGGTGACCTAAGGGAACACCCGCCCCACCCCCCCCCCCCCCCCTTCCCCTTGCCCTGGGTCAAATAGCCCAGAGCGAAGAGGGCAGCCGGACGGAGTCACTGCCGGAACAGAAAGCCTGCATAACTATAGTTGCAACTGTTTAGTGGACGACATTCTGAGCAACAGATAACGGACCTAAACAATGCAGGTCTCCAGAAATGGACTCAATATTTCTGAGATAAAAATTCGTAAATGTGGATGGCTGAGACCAATAAGCAGCCTTCATTAAATCTGTAATAGCAACACTATTAGCATAAGCCCAGGAAGTAGAAAGAGCTCTTACTTCATGAGCAGAAATCTTAAGCACAGACTGCTGAGAAGAAGATAAATCTTCATAAGCAGTACGGATAGTTAACTGAATCCATCTAGCAATAGAATGGACTGAAATGTCCTTTCTATTAGGCATCAAAGACAGAAAGAAACGTTTCCGTCCCTTTCTGATAAACTGAGATCTCTGTTTATAGATACGTAGTGCTCTAACAGGACAGAGTAAAGGCCTACGCCCATCAGAAGACGGAAGAGCCTTAATAACAATAGGTTCCGGATATTTATTAGGAGCCTGATTCTTAGCTAAAAAACCCACATTAGTAGTGAAGGTGATAGTGTTCCCAACACTACGATAATGAGAATCATCCACCGATAGTGCATGAAGCTCACTGACTCTTCTGGCAGAAGAGAAAGCTAAGAGAAAAGCTGTCTTATAAGATAAGAATTTGAAATCTACTGTCCCAAGAGGTTCAAATGGCTTTTCCTTCAATTTAAGGAGAACCCAAGCTAAATTCCACTTAGGAATTAATCTAAGAGTTCTGGGTCTATTTATCGAAAAGTTTCTAACCAACTTCGATAAAGAGACATTAGATCCAATTTGTAAACTATCATGATGTGCATAGGTATCAGATAACATAGATCTATAACCCTTTATAGTAACAGGCTGCAGTTTGATTTCGTCAAACAAGTATACTAGAAAGTTTGCAATGTCTGGTATAGAGGGATCAAATATATCTACAGAATGATCCCTACACCAACGACGAAAAACCTTCCACTTAGCCGCATAGTTTAGCGAAGAGGAGGTCCTCCTACAGTTAGAAATCGCGTCCACTGCTCGTCCTGTAAAGTGCTTGCCATGCAAGAAGGACCGCACAACGGAAAAACGTGAAGGTTGAGACCTTGCGGGTTGTGATGGAGTTGGCGCGATTTCCCCTGCGAAAGAAGATCCTCTCGTGGAGGAAGCTTCCGCGGTAGGTCCCACAACAGACACCTGAGTAGATTTATCCACGGTCTCTGTGGCGACAGAGATGCTACCAACAGAATCTTGCATTGAGATTGTTTTATCTTTAGCAATACTTGTTGAATTAACGGCGCTGGAGGATACGCATATCCTATCATTCCGTCCCAAGGGATCGACAGAGCGTCTACTGCAAATGCTCTTGGATCCGGACACGGAGACACATACGTCTGCAACTGATTGTTGAGATGTGTCGCAAATAAGTCTATCATTGGCCGTTCCCATTGGTAGCAAATCTGATTGAATACTTGTTTGTTGAGAGTCCACTCCGACGGCAACAAACGACCCTTTCGTGAAAGGGAGTCTGCTAGCACATTCAGACGACCCGGTATGTGACGGACCGAAAGAAGAACGTGATGTTCTAACGCAAACAGAAGGATTCTTTCCGTTAGATTGAACAACGGAACTGAATGAGTGCCTCCCTGATTCCGTATATACGCCACTACTGTCGTATTGTCGGATAGGATTTGGACATGAGCATCGTGAATAATGTCCATCCAGTGACGTAACGCAAGCCAAATTGACATCATTTCCTTGATGTTTATGTGCTTGCACAGGAATTGCGGATCCCAAAGACCCTGGCATCTCGAATCCGTTGGGATTAATGATGCACCCCAACCTGTTTGACTGGCATCCGTCATAACGGTAAAACTCGGATCCGGCAACTGCAGCGGAACTCCTTGAGTTAACCACTGAATGTTTGCCCAAGTCTGAATCTCTTGTTTCACTTGATCTGACAAGAGAACGTCTACATCGAGCGAATGAATTTTCACACTCCAATTCTGAGTCAGGAAAATTTGAAGAGGACGTGTGCGTAACCGCCCCATCGGAATGAGATCCCCGGCGGCTCCGCACAGACCTATCAGTCTCATAAATTCTCTCGCCGTGACTTTGTCTGCGTGCAGACAATAGCGAGCGTAACAACTGACTAATTTCGCTCTGGTTAACGGCAGACGAACGAGATTGTTGTGCGTCTCGAAGCTCATTCCCAGATGAGTGAATGACTTGGACGGCACCAGATCCGACTTCTCCTCGTTTACTATAAAACCGAGACGTCAGAGCAATAGAAGAAGATTCTGAACATCGTTCTGAAGCGTTAACTCGTTGCCGTACCTCTGAAGAATGTCGTCCAGGTAGGCCGACGTTACCGCAGACGAATGAGCTCGGAAGTAGATCATTACCGAGTTCATTACCCGAGTGAAAGCCCAGGGTGCTAGATTCAATCCGAAGCACATCGCCCGGAATTGATACACCACTCCAAGGACTGCGAAGCGTAGATACTTTCGGAATGTCGGATGTACCATGACGTGAAAGTACGCATCTTTGAGATCTATGCTCGTTGCATAATCGTTCACCCGAATACTCGCTCTGACCGATCGAATCGTCTCCATATAAAACTTCGGAGCGACCATCAGCTTGTTTATCCAGCTCAAATCTATGACTGGACGGAACGAGCCGTCTGGTTTCGGAACCAGAAACAGATGGCTGTAGAATCCCAGAGATTCCTGGTTTTCTACGACCTCTACCGCGTTCTTCATTAAAAGAGACTGCACCTCTGATAACAGAGCGTCTCTTTTCTGTGGATTTGACGGAAGATGAGTCCACTTTGGACTTCGAGTTAATGGAGGCTTTCGTTTGAAGGATATCTTCAGACCTTCCGAAGTCACTCCTCTCACCCAAGGGTCGTCCGTAATCGACGCCCACTCTTGTGAAAAACTCGACAACCTTCCGCCAACCGGAACGCGATAGAGGTTTAAGCCATCACCTCCTGGACCTGCGAGGCCTGCGGTAGGAGAAACCACGTCTTCCACGACCCGCACCTCGCCTCGTCGACCTCGGGGCGTCCGACCGATTGTCCCGGCCTGAAGGACGTCCCGAACGAGAGTCGCTATCCTGACGGTCTCTCGAATAAGACCAAGAGGACGCACCGGAACCTCTATAGGAACCTCTCTTGGGCGCATTAGACCCAGAAGTGCCTGTCTTATTCGTGTCTGCTGTATCCGACTTCTTAGGAGCCGATCTGAACAACAGAGAATCATTAGCTTTCTTTTTAATTTTATCATAAATAGCGGAAAGCTTGCCGTCAAAGAGAAGTTCTCCTGAGACCGAAGCGACTCTAAGAGAGTTCTTCACCTTAGAATCCACTAGTGTGGATGTAGCTAGGGCTGCGTCACGTCTAACCAACTCCAGATTTGCCACTGACAGGGCGGAGTTACACGTGGAATAAGCTACTGCCCTTGAAAGAAGTCTTAAAGAGGATTGTATATCCTGAAACTCTTCCCCTTGAAGGCGCAGTGATAACGCATCGAAATTGGCTCTGTTAGACGCAATAGCTGTTTCCAACACCGCGGTTGGAATAGAAGCTGACGACGGTAATGATAGCTCTAAGCCTTCCACCTCGTCGTCCATACGCAGAGGAACTCTCGGTATACCCTGTCCTGCCGTATCGAATTTATTCCTTGCATTAATGAAAGGCAGGTTGAGAGTATTAGCGGACAAGAAACCTGCTTTCCCCGTCCTGGAAGCAAGTTTAAATATAGCGTCGTTCAATAATTCAAATGTTCTAGCAACATTATTGGACTGCGACGGAAACTCGGGAGCGATGTCCCTGAACCGCTCAAAAAATTCAGAGTCCAATGACGCTATAATTCTCTTGTCCGGAAGCGCAGCAGTCTGGCCCGACGGAACAACTTGAGGGAGAAAGTGCCGGATGAAGTCCACGGCAGCTTTATGTTGTTCCGAAAGGGATAGCTCCAAGTCATCCGTATCCCTTTCACCATCCGGTCGGACCTCATGATGTTCCCGGTCGTCCGCCCCCGATGCTTCGGCGGAGCGTACCGACCCAGCGCCGTCGGATAATTCTCGATCCGACACCGTTTCTGTCGGCTGCTGGGATGCTGCGATAAGCTGTGCTATCTGCACAAGAATGTCCGACGTCGAGACCTGCGGAGGCGCAGTCTTTCGCTGCTTCGCCGAGGGCAGCTCCACATCAGATGGCTCCCGCATACTTTTCCTATGCGAACGTCCAGAGTCCATCGGTCTCGAATCCCTGGCTGCCGGATGGTGTGACCTGGTCGCCGAAGAATCCTTCATCGGCGAAGCTGGTAATATATCGGCGGTCACGCAGCCAAGGTGCGGTCGTGTGCGCTGACGAGAAGAGGAAGCCTTAACAGTCTCTGCGGACTGCTTATACAACGGAGCGTCCCGAGCGACGGACGTATGCTCCGCTAAAGACACATTTTGTACCACAACATCTGGTCCCAGATGTTGTTGTACGAGAGAGGGACCTCTCTCGCTCGCGGCCCGGCTGGACCTGGACGAGCTAGGAACCGGACTAAAAGGCTTCCTCCGTTCTCGCTTACTATCCGCCGTCACTGGGTGTGCATCTATTATGTTTATAGTGCTCGCATCACCCAAAATTTCCTCTTGGACCGCATCGGACGAACCCGGCTGCCGAACCATTCGGTGAATGGACGCTACACCGGGCGAGCTAGCGGACGACATTTGTCTAATCTCCATGAGCACTTTTGCCGCAAGCTCTGAATTCATTTGTGACGACGGACGCACACTTGAAGAAGATAACATGGAAACATCACCCTGTTCTGGTTCCTCTGAAATAGAAACTGAGAGAGTAGAGTGACCTTGCAGAGAAAGAGCCGGCATCGCTCTTTCTCCAGAAACAACATATCGTGACACACGTTTCCAATGTTTCTCATCCCAATGTTCACATATAGGACAGGGATTAATGCAAGAACACTGACTACAATTAATACAATGATCATGAAAGTCAGAGGAAGATTTCTTTCTATTACAATTTGAACAACGTCCCTTCATTGTGAAAGAACAACAATAAGTCCTAGTTACTCGCAAAAACCCCTGACACAAAGATACATAATAACATGATCCATTAATAAATGAAAAAACAATTGCAAAACAAAATAATTTTGAAAAAATATTTTTTCAGCGAAGCCCAAGTTGCTGAAAAGTAACGTTGAGCCCCGATGGATCCGATGGCAAAGTGTGGTCAAAAATTTTAAATTTATATAAAATAATTAATGAGACACTTTCGGATAATATAAATGTATCTTATAATGAGATAAACTACAATAAAGGCAAACAGCCCCCCTCAAAAAAGGCTGTTGCCAATGAAAACAAACAGTGTAAAAACACCAGAAAACATGACTCCAGGCACTGAAAAAACTGGCCCAGAATCAGTCATCAATTACACTCTATCTGATGCAAAACAGAGACTCCCAGGGGAGAATCTGTAGAACATCAGATGGAAGATGCAGAACACAAACGTTATACACCCATGGGTGAAAACGTAACTATGGGGAAAATAACAGAAAACATTCTGTAACCAAGCAACTCTCCCAGGAAATTTTAGAAATGAAATTTCTCAAAAATATGCCAAAAGCATGGGAGAATTGCAAGGGGGGACTTTAGAAGGCTAGGGGAGAGGAAACACTGAATAAGCAGTGCAACAATTAGCAAGAATGACAACAAGAGGCCCATGCCTCGAAAATAGGCAACTTAACATAATTTCATCAAAAAATTTTAAGTACAGCCCTGATTATTTTTTTGCCACTTCTTTTTCCTCTCCTTCTTCTATCCTCCTTAGAATCACATTTTCTCCAAAAATTACGTGTCTGGCATCCTTTAAACTGAGATTTACAAGCACAAAGATCAGTGAGATGTTGACTGATGAAGGGCCAAACAGAGAATGATAATTGGCGCCAATTTCGGGACGACTGCGTCACTGCGCATGCGCAGTAGAGGCGTAGTATGGAGGTCCTTTAGGACATGATTTCTTTTTGGTTTGGATGCAAATTTTGGGGATTGGGGGGCAAAATTTGTGTTTGGCCCTGGTTTTGTTGGAGTTAGCACCAGCTAAGTCTGGGTCATTGGTACAGTATAAAAATACACGAATTATTTTGAGGTGAGAGCTCCGGCATAGGAACCTCACCACCAATGGCATACCGCGACACATGTCTCCAACGTCTGTCATCCGAATGTACACAAGTAGGACAAGAATCTGTAGGAGTGCATCGACTACAGGCAAGGCAACAAGCATGTAAATCCGAGGAAGACTTCCACGCCTTGCATTTAGAGCAGTAAGCTTTGACAATTACAATCAAAAGACAAAGTCGATAGCACTCCTACAAACTCCACAACAAAACATATGATAAAGATACATGAATAATAGCAATCATAATTAAATTCGAAAAAGTTGTAAAAAACTTTCAAATTTTTTTGGAGAAAATGCCTAAGCAAATGCCCAAAGGGAACATTATGAGCCCAAGGGCATCCGATAGAGTGTAAGTGTGGACAAAATCCAAATTTTATGAGCTACACTACCAGAATAACAATCAATGTATCCTACAGTAATTCTACAGTAATATAATATAAAATACTACATATATTTGAGGATGTTGCCAATGTAAACAACGTCAGAGGAACAAAATGGAAACAAGACATAAGGCACAGAAAAAGGCCCAAAGTCAGTAACTGATTTAAATGCTACCAGATGCAAAGCTAGATCTTCATACAAAGAAAAAACGATACATCAGATAGAAGATGCAAGACCAAAATGACCTAACATCCCTAGGGTGAGGACGTAACCAAGGGGATAAACAGATTAAACATTCTGTAATACACGTTAAACTCCCAAGAAATTTAATAAAAAATTTAAAAAAAAAATAGCCAAAAAGCTTAAGAGTTTAACAGGAAGGGTTCATGGAAGGATAGGGAAGGAACACTTAACAAGCAGTGGATTAATCATTAGCAAAATGGGAAACATGAAATAATTTTATAATTATTATAAAGTTACAGCCCTAAACATTTGAAACCACCGTTGTTCACTTCCATCATTCATTTACAGCCTTGTGTCTGGCATCCTCAAATGAAAGTGTCAATGACACTGTAGCTTAACTTGTGTGTTGTGTTTGATGAAAAGGATAATGTTCAATGTTTTTGAAAGGATTATGAAATAAGACAAGAATTGTGATAATTGGGAATATGTTCATTTCTGTTCCCTGTATGCTATGTTTATGATAAAAATAATATGAGGTGTACACTGTACTAAAGATCTGAGGAGTGGGTTAATATGACCTCACAGTTAATATATGTGGCCCTCATAGTTAACGTATATCAAAAAAAGTTACCAAATTACAGTGAAATTATTCCAAAATGAGTCATCCTATCAAGTTACATTAAAATCCCTTCATAAAAATGCACTGTAGACTATGCTAAAGGTTTTTGGGCTTTGGGCCCCAGGAGCCGTCAGTTTCCCAATTGCGTCCAAAGGGAACATTCTCATCTAGACATTATATGAAGTCAACCTACCAAGTTACAATGAAATCCCTCCATAAATACGACCTGTAGACTGTGCTAAAGGTTTTTGGGTTTTGGGCTCTGGCAGCCATCATGGTTGAATGATCGCAACCAAAAGGGGACAATCTCATCTGGGCATCATCTGGAGTGATCCTACAAAGTTACAATGAAATCCCTTCATAAATATGACCTGTAGACTGTGCTCAAGGTTTTTGGGTTTCAGGCCCCTGAAGCCGTCACAGTTGACCAATCACAACCAAAAGGGGATGTCATCATCAAGGCATTATATGGAGTCAAGCTTACGGGTTACAATGAAGTCCTTCCATAAATATGACCAATAGACTATGCTAAAGGTTTTGGGGTTTTGGGTTCGGGCAGCCATCAAGGCTGAATGATCGCGACCAAAAGGGGACGTTCTCATCTAGACATTATTTAGTCATCCTACCAAGGTACAATGAAATCCCTTCATAAATATCACCTGTAGACTGTGCTAAAGATTTTCGGGCTTTGGGCCCCTGTAGCCAACACAGTTGCCTAATGGTGTCCAAAAGGGGCTGTTCTCATCTAGACATTACATGAAGTCACCCTACCAAGTTACAATGAAATCCCTTCATAAATATGATCTGAAGACTGTGCTAAAGGTTTTCGGGCTTTAGGCTTGGGCAGCCATCATAATTGAATGATCGCAACCAAAAGGGAACATTCTCATCTGGACATCATCTGGAGTGATCCTATGAAGTTACAATGAAATCCCTTTATAAATATGACCTGCAGACTGTGCTCAAGATTTTCGGGCTTCAGGCACCTGTTGACATCACAGTTGACCAACCATGACCAAAAGGGGATGTCATCATCTAGGCATTATATGGAGTCAACCTAACAAGTTACAATGAAATCCTTCCATAAATACGACCTACAGACATGCTAAAGGTTTTTGGGTTCGGGCAGCCATCAAGGCTGAATGATCGTGACCAAAAGGGGACCTTCTCATCTGGACACTATTTGGAGTCATCCTACCAAGCTACAATAAAATCCCTTCATAATTATGATCTGTAGACTGTTCTAAAGGTTTTTGGGCTTTGGACCCCTGAAGCCGTCACAGTTGCCCAATCGTGTCCAAAAGTGGACGTTCTCATCTAGACATTATATGAAGTCAACCTACCAAGTTACAATGAAATCCCTTCATAAATATGACTTGTAGACTGTGCTTAAGGTTTTCGGGCTTCGGGCTCGGGCAGCCATCATGGTTGAATGATCGCAACCAAAGGGGACAATCTCATCTGCGCATCATCTGGAGTGATCCTATGAAGATACAATGAAATCCCTTCATAAATATGACCTGTAGACTGTGCTCAAGGTTTTTGGGCTTCGGGCACTTGTATTATTTATTTATTTATTTATTTATTGGTGTTTTAAGGTCACAGACTTATGTACAATGGCTAATTGTGACTGTGACAGTTTTACGGGTGGAGGAAGCCGGAGTACCCGGAGAGAACCACAGAGCAACGACGAGGAGCTGTCAGCTCTCCAACATCGTAACTCTGAACTCTGCACCACAGAACAGGCAGGGTTAGATTGGTTGAAGACGTGCGCACCATCGACGTGCAGTACACCTCAGTACACAGTGTCATCGTGCCCCCATGTAGGCAATCGGGGTGAAGTATCTTGCCTAAGGACACAACACGGTTGCCGCAGGTGGGATTCGAACCGAGGACCTCTCGGCTTGCAGCCTGCACCTCTACCAACTGAGCCACCACGCCCCCTCGGGCACTTGTAGCCATCACAGCTGACCAATCACGACCAAAAGGGGATGTTATCATCTAGGCATTAAATGGAGTCAATCTAATAGGTTACAATGAAATCCTTCCATAAATATGACCTTTTACCTATGCTAACGTTTTTTGAGCTCAGGCACCCATCAAGGCTGAATGATCGCGATCAAAAGGGGACGTTCTCATCTAGACAGTATTTGGAGTCATCCTACCAAGTTACAATGAAATCCCCTCATAAATATGACCTGTAGACTGTGCTAAAGGTTTTCGGGCTTCGGGCACCTTTAGCTGTCACAGTTGCCCAATCATATCCAAAAGGGGACGTTCTCATCTAGACATTATATGAAGTTAACCTACGAGGTTACAATGAAATCCCTTCATAAATATGACCTGTAGACTGTGCTAAAGGTTTTCGGGCTTCGGGCTCGGGCAGCCATCATGGGTGAATGATCGCGCGTTCTCATCTAGACATTATATGAAGTTAACCTACCAAGTTACAATGAAATCCCTTCATAAATATGACCTTTAGACTGTGCTAAAGGTTTTCGGGCTTTGGCCTCGGGCAGCCATCATGGGTGAATGATCGCGCATTTTCATCTAGACATTATATTAAGTTAACCTACCAAGTTACAATGAAATCCCTTCATAAATATGACCTGTAGACTGTGCTAAAGGTTTTCGGGCTTCGGGCTCGGGCAACTATCATAGGTGAATGATCGCGCGTTCTCATCGAGACATTATTTGGAGTCATCCTGCCAAGTTACAATGAAATCGCTTCATAAATATGACCTCTAGACTGTGCTAAAGGTTTTCGGGCTTCGGGCTCCTGTAGCCATCACAGTTGCCCAATCACGTCCAAAGGGGGACTTTCTCATCTAGATATTGTATGAAGTCAACCCACCAAGTTACAATGAAATTCCTCAATAAATATGACCTGTAGACTGTGCTAAAGGTTTTCGGGTTTTGGGCTCGGGCAGTCGTCACGGTTGGCAGATCATGCCCAAATGGAGAAATTCTCATCTAGACATCATAAGGAGTCATCCTACCAAGTAATAATGAAATCCCTCCACATTAAACATGACCTGCAGACTGTGCTAAAGGGTTTTGGGTTTCGGGCTTGGGCAGCCATCACGGTTGATAGATCATGCCCAAAAGGGGACGTTCTCATCTAGGCACTATACAGAGGCATCCTACCAAGTTACAATGAAATCTCTTCATAAATATGACCTGCAGACTGTGCTAATGGTTTTCGGGTTTTGGGCTCGGGCAGCCATACTGGTTGCCCGATCGCGACCAAAAGGGGACATTCTCATCTAGACATGACCCCAAACCTGCATATGAAATTTCGTGACGATCAGACAAGAACTGCGGGGTGTAGCCCGTGCTAAAGGGAAATGTAAACAGACGTCACAGACTAACAGACTCACAGACTAACAGACTTCCACACACGTGATGGCAATAGCTTATCTTGACTATGTCAAGTTAAGCTTAAAGGGAGATTTTAAAGCACAGATGTCAGATAATTGTTACAGACTTTAGGGCCAAACAAAGAATGATGTTGGTGCCAATTCCGTTCTCTTCCGGACTGCTGTGCATGCGCAGATGGTAATAGGACTTTTAATTTTCGGTATTGTATGCAAATTTGGGGCATTGGGGGGTTCAAAATTTGTGTTTGGCTCTTGATAATATCGAGTTTGCACCAGATAAGTCTGGGCCATTGGTTATTAGTATAAAAATATCCAAAAACGACAGCAAGAAATTGCAGGAACTTGCTTGAGATATTGTGTATATTACCTTTGATGCATTTCGGCGATGGCTTCCACAAATGATAAAACTGTAGTGTTCAGGTTTTTGTTAGTTTTGTTTTATTCTTCCGTGATTCCGGTTTATGAACTATGTATGCAAGATGGCAGCGCCCATCAGTAAAATAAATGTGCTCCTCATCAATAATTAAATTGTTAATTAAAGCCCTCAACATTGATAAACACCACCCTCACAGTTAAAGTATGTCAACAAAAGTTACCATAGACATGGTTCATCAACAATACAAAGGAATGAAGTCATGAGAGACAAATTTTATGGAATAGGGACATGGCTTGTACAAACTTGAATCTTACTGCCCTAAGGACGCTGCATACCAAATATCAAAAGCATTCATCTGCTGGATGTGAAGAAGATTTTTAAAGAAAATTCCTAATTTTGAACTAAGTTATCATTCGGGCTCCCACAGTGAGCCCAAATATGAACCCAGGGACTTGGCATGAACAAACTTGAATCTCACCCCCTAATGATGTTGCATGCCAAATATCAAAACATTTCGACTGCTAAATCTGAAGAAGATTTTTAAAGAAAAATTCCTCATATTG
Organism: Pictodentalium vernedei; assembly: GCA_031216915.1. NCBI lineage: Eukaryota > Metazoa > Mollusca > Scaphopoda > Dentaliida > Dentaliidae > Pictodentalium > Pictodentalium vernedei. Next base: position 407,584,236 of record CM062292.1, on the reverse strand, counting down.
ATTAAGTTATAATTCGGGCTCCCACAGGGAGCCCAAATATGGACCTAGGGACATGGCTTGAACAAACTTGAATCAAACCCCCCTAAGGATGCTGAATACCAAATATTAAAACATTCTGACTGCTAGACCTGAAGAAGAAGATTTTTAAAGAAAATTCCTCATTTTGAACTAAGTTATCATTCGGGCTCCCACAGTGAGCCCAAATATGGACCTAGGGACATGGTTTGAACAAACTTGAATCTCATCTCCACCCCCCCCCCCCCCCACCCCCCCCCAAAAAAAGAAAAGATGCTGCATACCAAATATCACAACATTCTGACTGCTGGATCTGAAGAAGAAGATTTTTAAAGAAAATTCCTCATTTTGAACTAAGTTACAATTCAGGCTACCACAGTGAGCCCAAATATGAACCCAGGGACTTGGCTTGAACAAACTTGAATCTCACCCCCCTAAGCATGCTGCATATTCAATATCAAAAGATTCTGCCTGCTGGATCTTGAGAAGATTTTTAAAGACATTTGCCTGAAATGCACCAAGTTCAAATTTGAGCTCCTATGCTGAGCCCAAATATGAACCCAGGGGGCCGATTTGAACAAACTTGAATCAGATATACCCCCACAATGTTGCATACCAAATATCTGAAGATTCCAACTGCTGGATCTGGAGAAGAAGATTTTTTAAGAAATTTGCCTGAAATGCACTAAGTTCGAATTCGAGCTTCTATAGTGAGCCAATCCAGGGGGCCAATTTGAACAAACTTGAATCAGATCCACCCCACAATGTTGCATACCAAATATCAAAAGATTGTACCTGCTGGATCTGGAGAAGGAGAGTTTTTAAGAAATTTGCCTGAAATGCACTAAGTTCGAATTCGAGCTTCTATAGTGAGCCCAAATATGAATCCAGGGGGCCGATTTGAACAAACTTGAATTAGATCCACCCCACAATGTTGCATACCAAATATCAAAAGATTCTGCCTGCTGGATCTGGAGAAGAAGAATTTTTAAGAAATTTGCCTGAAATGCACTAAGTTCAAATTCGGGCTTCTATACTGAGCCCAAATGTGAATCCAGGGGGCCGATTTGAACAAACTTGAATCAGATCCATCCCACAATGTTGCATACCAAATATCAAAAGATTCTGCCCGCTGGATCTTGAGAAGAAGATTTTTAAAGAAATTTGCCTGAAATGCACTAAGTTCAAATTTGAGCTCCTATACTGAGCCCAAATATGAACCCAGGGGGCCGATTTGAACAAACTTGAATCAGATATACCCCCACAATGTTGCATACCAAATATCTGAAGATTCCAACTGCTGGATCTGGAGAAGAAGATTTTTTAAGAAATTTGCCTGAAATGCACTAAGTTTGAATTCGAGCTTCTATAGTGAGCCAATCCAGGGGGCCAATTTGAACAAACTTGAATCAGATCCACCCCACAATGTTGCATACCAAATATCAAAAGATTTTGCCTGCTGGATCTGGAGAAGGAGAGTTTTTAAGAAATTTGCCTGAAATGCACTAAGTTCGAATTCGAGCTTCTATAGTGAGCCCAAATATGAATCCAGGGGGCCGATTTGAACAAACTTGAATTAGATCCACCCCACAATGTTGCATACCAAATATCAAAAGATTCTGCCTGCTGGATCTGGAGAAGAAGAATTTTTAAGAAATTTGCCTGAAATGCACTAAGTTCAAATTCGGGCTTCTATACTGAGCCCAAATGTGAATCCAGGGGGCCAATTTGAACAAACTTGAATCAGATCCATCCCACAATGTTGCATACCAAATATCAAAAGATTCTGCCTGCTGGATCTTGAGAAGAAGATTTTTAAAGAAATTTGCCTGAAATGCACGAAGTTCAAATTCGGGCTTCTATACTGAGCCCAAATGTGAATCCAGGGGGCCAATTTGAACAAACTTGAATCAGATCCATCCCACAATGTTGCATACCAAATATCAAAAGATTCTGCCTGATGGATCTTGAGAAGAAGATTTTTAAAGAAATTTGCCTGAAATGCACTAAGTTCGAATTCGAGCTTCTATAGTGAGCCCAAATATGAATCCAGGGGGCTGATTTGAACAAAATTGAATTAGATCCACCCCACAATGTTGCATACCAAATATCAAAAGATTCTGCCTGCTGGATCTGGAGAAGAAGAATTTTTAAGAAATTTGCCTGAAATGCACTAAGTTCAAATTCGGGCTTCTATACTGAGCCCAAATGTGAATCCAGGGGGCCGATTTGAACAAACTTGAATCAGATCAATCCCACAATGTTGCATACCAAAAATCAAAAGATTCTGCCTGCTGGATCTGGAGAAAGAGAGTTTTTAAGAAATTTGCCTGAAATGCACTAAGTTCAAATTCGGGCTTCTACATTGAGACCAAATGTGAATTCAGGGAGCCGATTTGAACAAACTTGAATCTGCCCCCCCCCCCCCCCCCCCCCCCCCTCTCCAGAGATGATGTATACCAAATAGGAAAGAATTCTGCCTGGTGGATCTGAAGAAGATTTTTTTGAATTTTGGAAATTCATGGGTGCTATCAGAGTTATGCCCCTTGTGGTGCCCCCTGTGGGTACGGCAAGTTTATTTGTACAAGTTTTAATTGACATATGATGCATACATGCACGCCAAATTTGGTTCAATTTGATCCATTAGTTTGGGAGGAGTAGTCGATAATGTAATGTTCACAACGGACGACGACGGGCGGCAAGCGAAAAGTTAAGCTCCCTTCGGTGAGCTAAAAACTTGTGAATTTTCAGCTCATGGACCACTATTAACACCAGGTTATATCCAGAACTAGTTGTCAACTTTGCTGATGCATTTATGCTATGTTACAAAATCATAAAATAACTGTTGATTTGACCCCCCAACCCCAACCCCCCCCCCCCCCCCCCAGATCCTCTTCTTCATGCCCCCCCCCCCCCCCCCCCCCCCACCACCCACCCACACTGCCCCACAGAGCACCTCCACCTGTGGTTGCTCTTATCAAAGTCTACTAAGCTAATAATTTCCCAAGTCTGGAAATGATAACAGGAAAAGATGTCCTAATGTTCAGTTACTTCAAGAACATTAGTACTTAGAAAGTATCTTTATCAAACTTCATGCATGTGGGATGTTTGTGCCCTACACAAAACTTTTCTTTTCATCACTTAAGCATTTTTTTTTAATTCCATTCGAAATTTTCTGGTTGCAGATGGCCAACAGTTAACAGTTCTGTAGTCAGCACAACAGGATAAATGTAGTGTTAGAAAATAAGTCCATTGTGTTTAAATATGCAGTCATAATTTTTCGGCATCCTAAGCAACTTTAATCTACTTTTAAACTGTGCTAAATAGTTGTTGTTTACGTTTTGATTTTGGAAAAGGGATGAGAATTAAAGCTATTCTATGAAGGAATAAATAAATATATATTTATTTAATTCCTTTTCATATATTTTAATTTCCAAAAACTGCATTTAAATGAAGGTGGAGTTTTCAATTTTTTTAAAGTAAGTCACCTATTTTCACTTCGACGCTCACACATTGATCACGAATCTCCGAAGAAAAAACCCAGAAATAAACATGAACACAGTTGAAATATATATCATAAAATACCCTGGTCTGCTAAGCTTTGAACATGGAGAGCAATTTGATTATTTGTCCGAGGGGTTGTAATGTAAATGAAAATGAAAGTGTCAATGACACTGTAGCTCAACTTGTCAAGACAAAGACATGTACATGTATAGTATGTGACACAGCAATGACAAACATCTAGGTAATGACCTGATAACAAAGGTACATATAAAGTATTGTAACGGTCTGTACATAAATACTGACTGTAGCCTGTACCAAATGTATAGGTAAAGTATTGTAAAGGTGGGTGACAGTCAGATGCTAAACTAGAAAAGAAATCTTTGAGTCCCAGAGTGGGTCTGACTGAACCCCAAAATATTTGTTCTCATAGCACAGTGATAACAAAGGCACCCCAAAACACACTCATTCCTGTCCCAAAGTGAAAACAAAGGTACTCAAGAAGTTTCGTGAAGATCAGTTCACAAATATGAGCTGTGCAGAAGTTGTGACAAAAAACTGATTGGACCAAATTTCGGTACAAAATGGCCTCTGGCAGCCATCTTGAATTTTGGACCGCGCCCAGAAACACTCGTTCTCGTCCCAAGGTGATAACAAAGGTACCCAAGAAGTTTTGTGAAGATCGGTTCATAAATACAGCCTCTAGCCCGAGCCGTATTGACATGTGCACTTACAGAGTATAAGTAGCACTGAATAAATCAAAGTTCATCTAATTTGCATAATTTCTGCACGAGAAAAAAACCTGTACTATATGTGATGTATTCCATGTTACTAAACATTCATACAAAAATTTATTCAAATCAGAACTTTCATACAGAAGTTCTGTACAAAAGACTGATTGCACTAATTTTGGTACAAAATGGCTGCTGGTGGCCATCTTGAAATTCGGACCACACCCAAAAACACTTGTTCTCATCCCACGGTAATAACAAAGGTACCCAAGAAGTTTCGTAAAGATCGGTTCATAAATACAGCATCTAGCCTGAGCCGTATAGAAGTTGTGTACAAAAAACTGATTAGACCTATTTATTTATTTATTGGTGTTTTAAGGTCACATATTTCTGCACAATGGCTAACCATGACCGTGACAGTTTTACGGGTGGAGGAAGCCGGAGTACCCGGAGAGAACCACCGAGCAACGGCGAGCAACTGTCAGCTCCCCAACATACCAACTCCACACACAAGCAGGGTTAGCATTGGTTGAAGACAGGTGCACCATCGACGTGCAGTATGCCTTAGTACACAGCGTCACCGTGCTCCCACGTGGGCAATGGGGGTGAAGTGTCTTGCCCAAGGACACAACGCGATTGCCGCAGGTGGGATTCGAACCGAGGACCTCTCGACTTGCAGCCTGCACCTCTACCTACAGAGCCACCGTGCCCCCAACTGATTAGACCTAATTTCGATACAAAATGGCCACTGGCAGCCATTTTGAATTTTGGACCGCACCCAGAAACACTCGTTCTCGTCCCAAGGTGATAACAAAGGTACCCAAGACGTTTCGTGAAGATCGGTTCATAAATACAGACTCTAGCCCGAGCCGTATTGACATGTGTACTTACAGTGTGTAAGCAGCACTGAAAAAATCAAAGTTCATCTAATTTGCATAATTTCTGCACGAGAAAAAAACCCGTATTATATGTGATGTATCCCATGGTACTAAACATTCACACAAAAAATTATTCAAATCAGCACTTTCATATGGAAGTTCTGTGCAAAAATCTGATTGCACCAAATTTCGTACAAAATGGCTGCCATCGGCCATCTTGAATTTCGGACCGGACCCCAAAACACTCGTTCTCGTCCCACGGTGATAACAAAGGTACCCAAGAAGTTTCGTGAAGATCGGTTCATAAATACGGCCTCTAGCCCGACCCATATTGGCATTTGCACTTACAGTGCTGAAAGTAACACCAAAAAACATCAAAGTTAGTCTAATTTGCATAATTTACGCACGAGAAAAAAACCCGTATTATATGTGATGTATCCCATGGTACTAAACATTCATACAAATGAAAGAGTCAATGACTCTGTAGCTCAACTTGGATATGACAGGAATTAGTACTTGCTGTGACCAAGACAACTGAATAATGAATATGACAGGAATTAGTATTTGTTTTGGCCAAGTCAACAATAATAAAGGTGCGCGGTGGCTCAGTTGGTAGAGGTGCAGGCTGCAAGCCGAGAGGTCCTTGGTTCAAATCCCACCTGCGGCAACCGCGTTGTGTCCTTGGGCAAGACACTTCATCTCCATTGCCCACGTGGGGGCACGATGACGCCGTGTACTAAGGCGTACTGCACGTCGATGGTATGCATGTCTTCAACCAATCTAACCCTGCCTGTGCTGCAGTGCGGAGTTACGATGTTGGGGAGCTGGCAGCTGCTCGTCGTTGCTCGGTGGTTCTCTCCGGGTACTCCGGCTTCCTCCACCCGTAAAACTGTCACGGTCACGATTAGCCATTGTGCATAAATATGTGCCCTTAAACATCAATAAATAAATAAATAACAATAATAAAAGAATTACAAGGTGACTGTAATGGACTACAGATTAAGACCAATCATTGTAGATTATTATTTTTGTGTGGAAATTTTCAGTCCCAAACAAAATATTTTCAGACTAAAATTTTTTCTTCTTCTTCTTAAAATTGACCAAAATGCATCAAAACACAAAAAACTAAGTCCCACCCGGACCCCAAATTTTCAGTGTAAAAAAAATTTTTTTTTTTTTGTCTTAAAATTGACCAAAACGCATAAAAAACCAAAAAACTAATTTCCGGATTTTGGTCCAAAATTTTCTAAGTCCCACCCGGACCCCTAATTTGCATAATTTATTCACGAGAAAAACTCTGTATTATATGTAATGTATCCCATGGTACTAAACATTCATACAAAAATTTATTCAAATCAGATCTTTCATTTGGAAGTTCTGCGCAAAAATCTGATTGCACTTAATTTTGAACAAAATGGCTGCTAGCGGCCATCTTGAATTTCAGACTGGACACAAAAACACTCCTTCTCATCCCACAGTGATAACAAATGTACCCAAGAAGTTTTGTGAAGATCGGTTCATAAATACGGCCTCTAGCCCGAGCCGTATTGGGATTTGCACTCACAGTGCTGAAAGTAACACTATATAAATCAAAGTTAGCCTAATATGCATAATTTACGCACAAGAAAAAAACCTGTAATATATGTAATGTATCCCATGGTACTAAACATTCATACAAAAAATTATTCAAATCAGAGCTTTCATATGGAAGTTCTGTACAAAAAAAACAGATTTCGGCATCGTCGGTACAAAATGGCTGCTGGCAGCCATCTGGAATTTGGGACTGCACCCAAAAACACTCGTTCTCGTCCCACGGTCATAACAAAGGTACCCAAGAAGTTTTGTAAAGATTGGTTCATAAATACGGCCTCTAGCCCGAGCCAAGGCAGCTTGGCACTTACAGCTCTGAAAGTAACACTAAATAAATCAAAGTTAGTCTAATTTGCATAATTTACGCACGAGAAAAAAACCCGTATTATATGTGATGTATCCCATTGTACTATACATTTATACAAAACATTATTCAAATCAGAACTTTCATACAGAAGTTCTGCACAAAAAACTGACTTTTGCATCATCGGTACAAAATGGCCACTGGCAGCCATCTTGAATTTCGGACCACACCCAAAAACACTCGTTCCCGTCCCAGGGTCATAACAAAGGTACCCAATAAGTTTCGTAAAGATTGGTTCATAAATACGGCCTCTAGCCCGAGCCATAGCAGCTTGGCACTTACAGCTCTGAAAGTAACACTAAATAAATCAAAGTTAGTCTAATTTGCATAATTTACGCACGAGAAAAAAACCCGTATTATATGTGATGTATCCCATGGTACTAAACATTTATACAAAACTTTATTCAAATCAGAACTTTCATACAGAAGTTCTGTACAAAAAACTGATTTTTGCATCATCGGTACAAAATGGCTGCTGGCAGCCATCTTGAATTTCGGACTACACCTAAAAACACTCGTTCCCGTCCCAGGGTCATAACAAAGGTACACAAGAAGTTTCGTAAAGATCGGTTCATAAATACGACCTCTAGCCCGAGCCATAGCCAATTATTGACGTACGGACAGACGGACAGACGGCCGGATGGACGGACGGACGGACAGACGGACGACGGGCCATGACAATAGCTCAAATTTGACTTCATCAAAGTTGAGCTAAAAATTATTCAAATCAGAGCTTTCATATGGAAGTTCTGTACAAAAAACAGATTTCTGCATCGTCGGTACAAAATGGCAGCTGGCAGCCATCTTGAATTTTGGACCGCACCCAAAAACACTCGTTCCCGTCCCAGGGTCATAACAAAGGTACACAAGAAGTTTCGTAAAGATCGGTTCATAAATACGACCTCTCGCCCGAGCCATAGCCAATTGTTGACGTACGGACAGACGGACGGACGGACAGACGGACGACGGGCCATGACAATAGCTCAAATTTGACTTCGTCAAAGTTGAGCTAAAAATTTGGTCTGTTGAGGTGAACAAAATGATCAATCGCTTATTTTCTGCAGACCTGATAGACAAAAGGAATATATTTGTACAAATATGCCTGACAAAATGAATTATAGAATTTGATTCTTTTGTATTGTTATTACCCAGAAAAATAATGTCCAGAATATATAAATAACTTGACTATCGCTTTCTTCTGCATTCTAATGATATCAGTCATCCATCTTCATTCGTCCCAAGTCCCGACTCCTTTCACCTTCTACCATCCCATCCTCTCCATACGTTTCAGGCCAAATTTATCATCATCTGAAATAAATAAAGTTTCAATTATTAACTCATTCCCTGCTGCAGACTGATTTTCCTACCCAGAACAGAAATTAAACCTGTTTGGTTGTGCCATTTTACTTCGGTTTCGGTTTCAAAGGCAGCTGCAATAAAAGAGTCAAGCTTCATTTCCAGTTTTTTTCCTTATTTAAACAAAACTCAATGAAATACGGAAACTATAACAAAAAACACTTTTTGAAACTAAAAGGCTTTCCAGGGAGTCCATGATATGGACCTGTGAAGTGACATTACATGTACATAGTGGTATACAGAACAAGCAATGTTCACTACTACAGTTAAAACTAGAAGTCCTGCCACGAACTGTGCCGTTATCTAGGCATAATTGCGCGAAGGAATTGCACGCAATTGCCATATCGAATAACATCCAAAGCACGGCAGGTTCTCCTGGTTATTCATAGCAAACACAAGCAATGTTTCTGCCAATGGACCTCCGGGTTACCCAGAGATCCATTGACTGAAACATTGCTTGTGCACAGGCCATATGTACAGAATTTGATTGCCTTACTATGGCCATAATTCGTAGATTAACGCGCAGATTGACATGCTATTTGTGCGCATTTCATGACAGGGCTTCTAGTATTAACTGAAGTGTGGACTCCTAACCATGCTTTTATGTGGATGTTGCATGCCATATATAAGCCTGGAAATAAGCAGACGTCATCTGAAGACTGAGGTCCCCAGAGGGTATTTATTTATTTATTGCTGTTTAAGGTCACATACTTATGCACAATGGCGAATCGTGACCGTGACAGTTTTACGGGTGGAGGAAGCCGGAGTACCCGGAGAGAACCACCGAGCAACGACGAGCAGCTGTCAGCTCTCCAACATCGTAACTCTGAACTCTGCACCGCAGCACAGACAGGGTTAGAGTGGTTGAAGACATGCACACCATCGACGTGCAATACGCCTCAGTACACAGCGTCATCATGCCCCCATGTAGGCAATCAGGGTGAAGTGTCTTGCCCAAGGACACAACGCGGTTGCCGCAGGTGGGATTCAAACCGAGGACCTCTCGGCTTGCAGCCTGCACATCTACCAACTGAGCCACCGACCCTCCCCCCCCCCCCCCCCCTCTCCCAGAGGGTGAATTTGATAATGCTACCTTGCAGGGTAGCATTACCGAATTTCCCCTCTGTGAACCACAATCTAAATCAAGGTCTCAGGCCTAAATAGATAGAGGTAAATTGGGAGATTCTAGCCCACTGTATAGGATAGCATCAGAAAATTTACCCTCTGGGGACCTCATTCTGCAAAATGAAAGATTGCTTATTTTCAGGCTTGACCAAATATATAAAGATTTTAACTACACGTATAGTATATTTCAAAATGCAGATTTTTAAAGATTGTTCCTCATATGGGATGACGCTAAAATTCAGGCTCCAATAGGAAGCCCAAACATTAACCCAGGGGTTTGATTTGAAAAAGCTAGATTTGACATCTCTAATTTTAACAAACTTGAATCTGACTCCCTTAACTGGTAGAGTGCTGGAAGCCCATATTTGGGCTTTATTCTGACATGCAGGTGCTATATCTTAAAGGCTTCATTTTCTATGGAAGTGCTGCATCTTTGAAGTAAAATTATTTAAAATACTTGTCTGGAAATTGCCTTGTTATAATTTATGGGAGAGTGCCTATTGGCACTCGCCCATAAATTAGAACAAGACAAAGATATGTGAACAAATTTTGACAACAAAAAATAATTTAGCACTCTACCAGTTATGGAAGTAAGGAAGGTATATACCATATATCAAACAAACATTGGACATGAAAAGAGAGAAACTTGTCATGAAAGTAACTGTTGCAATGAACTCAGTTAATTGTAAATCAGATAAATTAACTGTTGCAATGAACAGAAAACAAAGGTTTACCAATTTTGTATGAGAGGTACAGAGTAAATTAAGGATGGAAAAACATTCAACCTCTGATGGATAATTAGATTATTCATTGTCTAATATTTACAAGGAAAACAGCTTTCCATTACTCGGCAGGAAGTTGTAATCAGTACTGCTGTACTTATGCATGTTTCCTATTGTTTGTCCGAACCGACAAGGGCTTGCATTTTGACCAGGCCAATCAGCTCCAGCCTGGTAATCGGCCCAGTCATCAATTTATTGTTTTCCCAATCTCAGTGAATCAAGTGACAAGCGATTTCGTAAAAACAAAATAACTTCTGGCAATAGGACTAATCGACCGGGCAATTCGGGTTTATTCGTTTACTTCTGCCAGTGATGTTCTAAAAGATGATCGCAGATGAGCAGAGAAAACGTGAGGGGGTGGGTATGGCAAAAATAAATGCACAAACAGGTTGATACTGACCTTATAAACCATACATGGTGTAATGACTTCGAATCCCTGATTTATTACAACATTCCATTGCAATTACTGTTTGATTGCCTTACACAAGTTTTATACATATGGTGGGAAAAGCCATACAAATACCATCGGCAGACTTTAAAAAAAAATTATTTTGTGTGTGACTGTGTTGTCAACACAACCACATGCATTTATTATAATAAAGAGAATAAACATAACCTCTGACTGATTGAGCATTTATTCTGAAATGTTTACACAAGAGTTTGTAATTTCTGTATCTGATGTGGATTTCCTCCTCACGTCCCTCCATGCTGTCTTTGAAAATAACCCGTCACAAAACAAAGCAATTACAAGTGATTTCAGGGCTTAAAATTCGTCTGGCATCACGCGAATCTAACATGATTCTCGTGAAATATTTTCACGCGAATCCATTTAAACCATGATATGAAATCCCCCGTGGGAACCCGGGAAGTAAAGCCAATGATTGAGGTGGAAATCCTCTAAAATGTGCAACATGGGGTATAAATGATTGAAAACCCTTGACTTTATATCCATGTTGCGGTCATGATTAGCCATTGTGCATAAAAATGTGACCTTGAACACCCTTAAATAAATAAATATATAAATAATGATATGAAATTCTGCAAAAACTAGCTGAATGTTGCTGGTGAGATCACGAAATAAGTTGTCAAAATTTCCACCCATGATTTACCACATGCTTCATATTTTCTTGAGTTTGGTATCAAATCAAGTCATGGCTGCTACAGCAGCCATGACTTGATTTGATACCAAACTCAAGAAATGTGAATAGACAGTTTTTCATAATTATATATTTTATGATAACCCAGGTCAGAACTTCATCATGAATCAACGACATCATACATAAAGTGAATCCAAGCAGTAAATTGACGCGAATCCACTTGGATTCGCACCAGTGTAGTTTACCAGAATCATTACGAGAATCGATTCGCAGATTCGCGTGTAATTTTAAGCCCTGTGATTTGGAAAAATATACACTGAACTGGTTCATTAATTAATTATTCATAAGTGATTTATATTATGGGCGTTTTTGGGGAATAATTGACAAGTGAGAGTGTCAAGTTTGTTGAAAATAAAAACAACACCGTTTTTGCTTCAGAATGGATTTTATTTTAATAAAATAAAATCACTTATCCCCTTTTGACATATCAAGACAGGCAACAATCCATTTCTTGACCATTAGATGAAAAAGGAAATCTGCATCGTCCTCCGGGTAATGACAATACATTTCTACTCACCTAATTTCGCGTCAAATTCACCTGCGCACCACCGACTTTTAAACCTTTACCTAACATAGCAACCAAAAACAACCAGAAAATTAACCAGAATAAGTGTACCACATCCTAAAATATCTCAGAACTGTCTCACTAAAACCATACAATTACGGATATCAATGGAACTAGCTCGTCGAGCTGGTTCTAATGGTATCCATATCTGTACGATTTTATTGAAAATTGTGAAATTTGTTTTCAGAAAATGTGAAATTTAATTTATTTTTTAAAAATAATGTGTTAGGTAAATGGTTAAAGTCTTTGAAACTGAGGGACTTTACTTGAACATGGATAGGGCACCTTGTTTTCAACATGCAGAAAGTTTGGGGGGGTGGGGGGGGCTAAATCACGAATGTGCCAAGACGCAAGACACCTTTCAGCATGGTATTAATATTACTTGATTAACAGCCCCATAGCAAATTAATAGAAGACAATTAGGTTGGAATTATTAATCATTCTTCATAACAAATCATCAAATAGCACAAAAAACATAAAAAATCAATATAATATGCACATGCCAGTTTAAAAACATAAATTAGCCCCAGTGAAGAAAAATCAGCATAGTCGACAACTTCACCAGACCTATCGATCAGCCTGGTCATGATTCTAAAATGCAAGCCATGACTAACCAGTATCAATGACTCTCTATGTACGTATTGCTCAAAGGGTTGTCCAACAAAACTTTCAGAAATATGAAGATCAGGTGAGGGATGCGGCCTGTAGAGTGTGCTTAGCCTAATGGAATTGTTGATAATTTATATGCCAAATCCAAGACGGTCACTGCCAGCCATGCTTTTTCAACGGAATTCAGAAAAATTTGAAAGCTCCCATCTAGACATTACACGAAAGTTACAAGTAAAATTTGAAAAAGATCGGGCGAGAAGTGCGCCCTGAAGTAGTGCATCGAGGGTTTTTTTCCAACGTTCGTTTTCGGTTTTATTTGTTTTTAAAATCTCGGTTTCGGTTCAGTTTTTCAGTATTATTTCCAGGCCCTTCAATTAATCGAAATCACTATTGTCTTACTAGAAAAGACCATAGAACTGTCACCTGAGAGCTATTTAAAGTGTGCTGTGTCCTTGGGGCTGTACTGGAACATAGCACACTTCACTAGCACTCAGTTGACGAAGTGTTAATATGAATTTGAGGTAGATTGTATGTCTTTTGTTTATGTTCTTGTTGTATATGTTCTATCTGGTAAATGCTATACATCAGTGGCAGCATCACAGGGGTGGGGCAACCCCCCCCCCCCCCCAGTCCACCACTTTCCCTTGGGGCCCCCCAAAACCAAACTTCAAATTGCTATCCGACACAATCTGGGCACCTTTGAAAACCATGTCAGGCGTTGTACAAATGTTCAGATATTGCCCCCATGGAGACCAAATTATCCAATTATGAAATTTTTTCCTAGGGCAGGACCCACAGATCCCAAGCTAACAGGTGGCAGGCACACCCTCCCATACCCACACCCTCGGCTCATGCCTACCCCTAAACCAAAATCCTGGCGCAGCTACTGCTATACATTATATATGTGTTTTCTTATTCTGTATTCAGTTTTAATTTCATTAAAAAAAATAATTTGGACTTGTAACTTTTCTGGTATGTTTAGCATCACCATAATACAGTGACTCCATTCCCTGTCCTGTTCCTCGATCCCTCAGAGGACCTCTCGCCTCCTTGCAAGTACTGAGTATGATCTATCCCTCATGTTGTTACGTGCAAAATAAAATGGATTTATGGCATCAACGAGTATCATGAGGGGAATAAATGGTCAAAGTAAATAACACTGTATAATTGTTATTATTGTTTTATTTTATGCATTTAATATGGGATAAATATGACTGAAATGAAATTTTTTTTTAAAAAAAACCCTTCACGTATTCCGATACTTACCTAACTTCGTGCAGTATTTATTATTTATTGATGTTTAAGGTCACATACTTATGCACAATAGCTAATTGTGACCGATTAATTAAAGAGGTAGCGGCCTACCTCACCCAAGGCAAAAATCTGTACGGAGGGGGCATATGTAGGGCGGCTGGCACTACTACGCCGGTTATTTGCAGAGTTGGGGAGCTACTGTGGAAATGCAAGGAGGGGCTCTTTGTGGGATATGAAATGAAATGAAATTTATTCAACAAAATACCAAATTTACAAGTTAAATTTGTACAAGAGTGTTACATATATAGGATACACTGTTAAATTGTTGGGAGACAACATAGCCACATTGGCTGTCTTCCTGTTGCCCCCAGGAAGCAAGAAAGACTACACAGAAATGACTACACAGAAATGGAGTAGACTGGATATTTTTGTTCATAAGTACCACTGCCTACAGCTCAGCTATTGAATGAATGATGAGAGGAAGGAAGACCTCGAAACTACATGCTAGTCCCTTCCCAGTGTATGCGAAAGACTGCACCCGATATGCGCAAGTGCAATTTGACGGTAGACTACAAATTTGGATAAATAAGATTATACGTGGAATGATGGGGCAAGGCATGATTGGGAGATTAATTTGAGGTCGGGTGGGATGAGATAACTGGAGAAGTCACCGAAGAGGGCTGACAATGGTGTCCTACGATTAAGAATGCCTTTTTTCTCGAACAGTCGGTGTCTTGAGCAGAAGTATTTAGAATATGGCTTTCCTGTCTCCATTGACGTCATAGGGAGTAGCAGTAAGGGGAGGGAGCTGAGAACATCTCATAAGGTGATACTAGTTGGGCTAGTCACTCAGTGTAATTATAAGAGACTTAGGGGGTAAGGAACCAAACTGTTGGTGTCCACCTGGGAGAGGAGAGGGAAGCAAAAAATGGGGGGGGGGGGGGGGTGGGGGGGTATGTAAGGCAGAAAGGCATGTGGATATTTTATTGTTGTGGGGTTAACCTGTATAATTTGTGGTGGAGGTTATTTATTGTACAATTAAGAGAAAATACCATATTTGGTAACGTGGAAAGCACATTTGGGTGTGCTTTGTGATTATTTATATTTATTGGTGTTTAAGTTCATATACATACGCACAATGGCTAATCATGACCATGACAGTTTTACAGGGTGGAGGAAGCCGGAGTACCCGGAGAGAACCACCGAGCAACGACGAGCAGCTGCCAGCTCACCATGTCTCTGGAAAGTTTCTGCCGCCTGGGGAGGGAGGGTTCGATCCAGAGGAGGCATCCTTTGTTGGGTCCTCAAGCTACATATGGTACAAATCTGATGAAATGACCGTTTTATGGGTGGAGGAAGCCGGAGTACCTGGAGAGAACCACCGAGCATCGACGAGCAACTGTCAGCTCCTCAACATTCTAACTTTGTTCGAGCTCTGCTCAAGCAGGGTTACAGCGGTTGAAGACATGTGCACTATCGATGTGCAGTACGTCTTAGTACACAGCATCATCGTGCCCCCATGTAGGCAATCAGGATATAGTGCCTTGCCCAAGGACACAACAAGGGTCGTCCCGGACGGGGATCGAACTCGGGACCTCTAGCATAGAAGTCCAACAGTCTACCACCGAGCCACTGCACTCCTAATTTCGTGCAGTAAAAGCCCTCATGCACTGGCCATAGCCATTCTTGTGTAGACCCCACCAGTTATTCTTAGAGTCGGGGGGCGACTTATACAAAGGTAAAGTCACGGTCGTTGTAAATTTCGAAGTTTAACATCAAAGGATGCAGAAACTGTATGGCCGTTTTTTTTGGCGCCTGTTGGTTTGGTTTTTTGGTTTGTGGCAAAAACCGAAACTGAACCAAATGAAAGTGTCAATGACACTGTAGCTTAACTTGCCTGTGTGTTGTGTTTGATGAAAAGGATAATGTTCAATGTTTATGAAAGGATTATGAAATAAGACAAGAATTGTGATAATTAGGAATATGTTAATTTCTGTTCCCTGTATGCTATGTTTTTAATAACAAGAGGCCCCACGGGGCCTGAGGGCGCTCACCTGACATGGTAGTTTAAATATCAAATCAGGTACTTGACTTGAATTATCTGCATACGCCCCTCCTAAGAAAAGCATATACCAACTAGATGAAGCGATTGTGCCCAAACAATACACAGGATTTTCCTTCTATTTTCAGTTCCTGCACTTTACGTCCCAAAATTGAGATAAACGCATAAAAAACAGATTCTTTTTACAATGAAATCCTTTCAAAAATACAACCTGTAGTCTAAAGTTTTTCGGGTTTTGGGCTCGGGCAGCCATCATGGTTGAATAATCGCAACCAAAAGGGGACGTTCTCATCTGGGCATTATCTGGAGTGATCCTACCAAGTTACAATGAAATCCCTTCATAAATATGACCTGCAGATTGTGCTAAAGGTATTCAGGCTTCAGGACCCTGTCGCCACCATAGTTGACCAATCACGACCAAAAGAGGATGTCATCATCTAGGCATTATATGGAGTCAACCTAACAAGTTAAACTGAAATCCTTCCATAAATATGACCTATACACTATGCTAAAGGTTTTGGGCTCGGGCAGCCATCACGGCTGAATGATCGCGACCAAAAGGGAATGTTCTCATCTAGACATTATTTGGAGTCATCCTATCAAGTTACAATGAAATCCCTTCATAATTATGACCTATAGACTGTGCTAAAGGTTTTCGGGCCCCTGTAGCCATCGTTTCCAAAAGGGGGCGTTCTCATTAAGACATTTTATGAAGTCAACCTACCAAGTTACAATGAAATCCCTCCATAAATATGACCTGTAGACTGTGCTAAAAATTTTCGGGTTTTGGGTTCGGGCAGTCATCATGGTTGACAGACCGTGACCAAATGGGGAAGTTCTCATCTAGACATCATACAGATTCATCTTACCAAGTTACAATGAAATCCCTCCATATTAAATATGACCTGTAGACTGTGCTAAAAGTTTTTAGGTTTCGGGTTTGGGCAGCCATCACGGTTGACAGATCATGACCAAAAGGGGACGTTCTCATCTAGGCATTATACAGTGATATCCTACCAAGTTACAAATGAAATCCCTTCATAAATACGACCTGTAGACTGTGCTAATGGTTTTTGGGTTTTGGGCTCGGGCAGCCATACCGGTTGACCAATCGCGACCAAAAGGGGACATTCTCATCTTGACCCCAAACCTACATATGAAATTTTGTGACAATTAGACAAGAACTACAGGGTGTAGGCTGTGCTAAAGGAAAATGTGAACAGACTCACAGACTTCCGCACGCGTGATGGCAATAGCTTATCTTGACTTTGTCAAGTTAAGCTAAAAACCTCCATGCTCTAGCCTGAAGAGTGCTAATGCATGGCACTGTTGCCAAATCCAACAAAATTTAGACAAATTTGATAGCTCGCATCTAGACATCACACCAAAGCTACATATGAAATTTGAAAAAGATCAGGTAAGAGATGCAGACTGCAGGGGGTGCAAATAGAATTGTTGACAATTTATATGACAAATCCAAGATGGCCACCAGCGGCCATGTTTTTCAACAAAATTTGATAGCTCCCATCAAGACATTACCACAAAGCCACATTTGAAATTTAAAACTGATCAGGTGAGAGATGCAGTCTGTATAGAGTGCTAAAGGAATTGTGGATGGGTGGAGGTATGGTTGCACCATGGATCGCAACGCATCACAATAGCTTATATTCAACATCAAGTTGAGCTAAAAATGATTTCATTGATAAACTAAGGGATAAACTGCAGGAAAAATCTATCCTAATTCCTTTGGTATCAGGTGTGTCGTTTCTGGTGTTTATACTGTTTAACAAAGACAAGTGCCATTAGAACACTCAACTGAAGTGAACTATGGCAACAAAAGTTTGAAAAAACATCAGAACTGCCATACTGTCCCCATGAAAAAAAGATCTATGAACTAACTGATTTGATTTATTAGAGTGTGTGAATTTTTATGCTATGTTTTACTTTGCATAATTCGCAATATCGAGCCTGGTTAGTCCTCGGATGGGTCACCGTCTGTTGTCAGTCGATCGATTTGGACTCCCGCATTGTGTCCTTGGACAAGGCACTTGACCCCGATTGTTCACATGGGGGCACGATGACGATGTACTAAGGCGTACTGCACGTCGATGGTGCGCATGTCTTCAACCAATCTAACCCTGCCTGTGCTGCAGTGCAGAGATACAATGTTGAGGAGCTGGCAGCTGCTCATCATTACTCGATGGTTCTCTCCGGCTTCCTCCACCCGTCAAACTGCCATGGTCATGATTAGCCATCGTGCATAAGTATGTGGCCTTAAACACCAACAAATAAATAATAAATAAATACTTTGCATAATCTGTTTTGAAATTAACGTCCTCCTGTAGAAAGTTTCTGGGAAGGCCGACTGTAACCAGAATCAGCCGATTTTACAACAATATCTTATTGCTGATTGAATCCAATTTGATAGTCAGTGAAAGAAGTAAACAAAACCACAAGATTTTAATAACAAACAGGCCCTCTGGGCCTGAGGCAATCACCTGACCAAAGTTGTTAATTATTTATTTATTGGTGTTTAAGGTCACATACTTATGCACAATGGCTAATCGTGACAGTTTTATGGGTGGAGGGAGCTGGAGTACCCGAAGAGAACCATGAGCATTGGCGAGCAACTGTCAGCTCCTCAACATTCTAACTGTGTTCAAGCTCCACTCAAGCAGGGTTACAGTGGTTGAAGACATGTACATCATTGACATTCAGTATGCCTTAGTACACTGAGTCATCATGCCCCCAAGTAGGCAACTGGGATAAAGTGCCCTGTCCTACTCTTGCTCATCCCAGATTGGATCAAACTCAGGGCCTCTATCCAAAGTTGTTTAAGGAAGGATTTAATTAGCAAATATGGATAGTCAACACTGAGGAAAGAAGTTATTTAATTTATAACTCTGTTGTCCATGCCAAATGATTTTTTTCTAGTATTGGGATGCTACCGCAGAAATAATGACCAGATTTCCAGTAATGCAAAACTAGGGAGCCTCAACGTAGGGACTTAACCTGAATCTGAGCCCTTCCACTCCACCTGAATCTTACTCCTCTAGGAATACTGTATACCAAACATCAAAACATTCCGATTGTATCCCAAAAAACAGATTTTTTAAAGATTATTCCTCATATTGGAAGAAGTTAAAATTTGGGCTCCCAAATATTAACCCAGGGACTTGATTTTAACAAACTTGAATCTGACTCCCTAAGGCAGTCCTATTAATTAGGGGCAAATTGCCTATGCCAAATAATTTCCCTCGGCTAAAAGCCTAGGCAGTGATGCAGAATGCATCACCCGAGGCACATAGTGCTGAGTTGGGGTGCAAAAGCAGACTTCTAATGGCATATTCAGCAAGGAATATACAGTTCAACTATCAGTTTTACACAATGCATAGTGTTATTTATTGATATTTCACACAAGTTTTATGTGTCAGTGGAGACCAGCAGTAGTCCAGTATTTCTTTTCTCAGAAAATGAATCAACAGCACAGTCCAGACATGTTAAGTCTCACTATTTTAGAGGGAGACTCACTATTTTTCAGAATAAATTTTTGTTAACCCTTTACCTAACGTAACGGCCAAAACCGGCCAGCGCTATTCTCAAAAATCGCCAATTAATTTTCATTATTTTTTTCATTTTTTGTCTCAAAAACATAGGTTATGACCCCTCGTTGGAACGAGCTCATCGTCCCAGACTCCGAACTCAATAGGTGTCTTCCTTCCTATAAGGTAACCTCTGGTATAAGTTTGGTAAAGGTGCATCAAATAGAACTAAAGTTATTGCCTGGAAACCAATTTGTCACAAAATATTTTATTGATAGTAACAGTGACCTTGACCTTGGGGCCCCAGACTCCGAAATCGATAGGTGTCTTCCCTTCCCATAGGGTAACCTGTGGTATAATTTTGGTGAAGATACATGGAATAGAACTAAAGTTACTGCCCGGAAACCACTTTGTCACAAAATATTCTATTTATAGTAAGTGACCTTGACCTTGGAGACCCAGACACCAAAATCAATAGGTGACTTTCCTTCCCATAGGGTAACCTCTGGTATAAGTGTGGTAAAGATGTGTCAAATAGAACTAAAGTTATTGCCAGGAAACAAATTTGTCATAAAATATTCTATTTATAGTAACAGTGACCTTGACCTTGGAGTTCCAGACTCCAAAATCAATAGGTGTCTTTCCTTCCAAAAGGGTAACCTCTGGAATAAGTTTAGTAAAGGTGGGTCAAATGGAACTAAAGTTATTGCCCGGAAACCAATTTGTCACAAAATATTCTATTTATAGTAACAGTGACCTTGATCTTGGGGCGCGAGACTGTGAAGTCGATAGGTGTCTTCCTTTCCTATAGGGTAACCTCTGGTATAATTTTGGTAAAGGTGCATCAAATAGAACTAAAGTTATTGCCCAGAAACCAATTTGTCACAAAATATTCTATTTATAGTAACAGTGACCTGGACCTTGGAGTCCCAAACTCCAAAATCAATAGGTGTCTTCCCTTCCTATAGGGTAACCCCTAGTATAAGTTTGGTAAAGATGAGGCAAATAGAACTAAAGTTATTGCCAGGAAACAAATTTGTCATAAAATATTCTATTTATAGCAACAGTGACCTTGACCTTGGAGTCCCAGACTCCGAAATCAATAGGTGTCTAACAGTCTTCCCTTCCTATAGAGTAACCTCTGGTATAAGTTTGGTAAAGGTGCGTCAAATAGAACTAAAGTTATTGCCCGGAAACCAATTTGTCATAAAATATTCTATTTACAGTAACAGTGACCTTGACCTTGGAGTCCCAGACTCTGAAATCAATAGGTGTCTTCCCTTCCTATAGGGTAACCTCTGGTATAAGATTGGTAAAGGTGCCTCAAATAGATCTAAAGTTATTGCCCGGGAACCAATTTGTCACAAAATATTCTATTTATATTAACAGTGACCTTGATCTTGGGGCACGAGACTCTGAAATCGATAGGCGTCTTCCTTTCCTACAGGGTAACCTCTGGTATAATTTTGGTAAAGGTGCATCAAATAGAACTAAAGTCATTGCCCGGAAACCAATTGTTTATACCCGCTGCCTTCCGTCCGCCCATCACTTCATCAAACTATAAGTCGAGTTTGACTTCGTCAAAACTCGACTAAAAATAAACAAGAGGTCTCTCAGTCTAAACAGCTGCACCCAGGATCACTGCTTTTAGGGGAAGCTAAATACAAGACAAGAATCCAAGTGTTACTGCTTGTGACCTTAACCTTCATATGACAATGGGTCAAGGTCATGACACAACATTAGGTTATGGGTAACAACTGTCTGAAGTATGAACAAGATCTGTCAGAGATTCAATTGTACAGACCAAACAAGGGCTGTATAAAAATATAAAAGTTTTGCAGTCTGTGACCTTGAATCAAAGTTGCGACACATCTTTGTCTATATCCCTGTCTTGCAGGGGAGGAATAATAAAAATTCTGTGTTCATTCTGATTTGGAAGGGGTGAATCGTACAAGTGTGAAGATCCCGTTTATGAAGGTAACAATACTGATCGGACTGTGATCGGACTGGAATGAAAGGTAACAATACTGAACGGACTGGGATGAAATATCTGTTAACCATGGATATAAATAAAGCTTGAGCACACCTCTTCTCCTTGATTCTGCATGAAGCGCTGTAAAATTGGAAGAACATATCTTGCATTTTAGCAAGGACAACTCATCATCAGTTTCAGTGATAAAATGTGATTTTGTTATTGTTTTCAATGATACAGTTTTGTGCGTTTGGCTTGTCAAACACTCCAAAATTGGGTGCATTCGATTTAATAATTAAGATTCAGAAACTGTTGGGAATATGCATGCTCAACAATTTAAATCAACTAAGACTGTAAAAATGAGTGCACCGTTACTACTGTTATGAACTGGATCACTGTTTTATCAAAAATAATACAAGCGTTTTAAGTGCACCTTGAAGAAAAGCATAATGCTAAAAAAATATGTGGGAACCTGTTTTTCATTTCCGTGATTTTGGCCTGATGGAACCTGGAAGAAACGGAATGATACTTTCCGTGAAATCTGCATGCCTGGAATCTGACCCCCATAAGGGTGCTGTATACAAAATATCTAAAGATTCTGACTAGAAGAAGATTTTTAAAGATTTTTACCCATGTAAGGATTCTGTATACCATATATCAAAAGAATTTGACTGGTGGTTCTGGAGAAGAAGAGTTTTTAACATTTTTTCTCACACTGGACCCAGTTAATATTCAGGATCCAGTATAGGGCCCAAATATTAACTCAAGAGCCTTGATTTGAACAAACGTAGATGTGACCTCCTTAACGATGCTGTATACCAAATATCAAAAGATTCTGACTGGTAAATCTGAAGAAGAATTTTAAAGATTAATTCTCATATTGCACATGTTATGTTAAAGTTTGAGTAACCATGGGAAACCTAAATAATAACCGAGGGACTTGCCTTGAACAAACTCGACTCTGACACCTGTAAGGATGCGGTATACTCAATATCAATATATTCTGAGAGGTGGATCTGAGAAAAGATTTTTAAACATTATTCCCCACATGGCCTTAAGTTGAAATTTGGGCTCCCATAGAGATGGACTCGATTTGAACAAACTTGATACTGACCACGGTAAAGATTCTGTATCCCATATATCAAAAGATTATAACCAGTAGTTTTAGAGATGAACTTTAACGATTATTCTTCATGTTGGTCAAAGTTAAAATTTGACTGCAAAGAGGAGCCCAAATATTACTCCAGCTTGATTTGAACAAACTTAGATCAGACCTCCCAATGGATGCTGTATACCAAATATCAAAATATTCTACTGGTGGAGGGATCTGAAGAACATTTGTAAAGAGTTTTTCTCATATTGCATTAAGATCAAATTTGGGTTCCCAAAGAGAGCCCAATTATTAACAGATGTGAAACAAACCCAGTAGGATTCTGCATACCACATATCAAAAGATTCTGAAAAGTGTTTCTGCAGAAGAAGAGTTTTAAAGATTATTCATTACAATGGATAAAGTTAAAATTTGGGCTCCAATAGAGAGCCCGAATTTTAACCCAGGGATTTGGTTTGAACAAAATTAGATCTATCCTCCCCAATTAATTGCTGTACACCAAATATTATAAGATTCTGACTGGTGGATCTGAAGAAGACTTTTAAAGGTTATTCCTCATATTGTACTATTTATTTATTGGGGTTTAATGACACTTTCAACAGTCATATTGCATTAAGTAATTGAAAGTTTCAAGGACACTTTAGCTCAACTTGTGTAAGACATGTTCATGTATAGTATGTGACACAGCAATGACACACATCTAGGTAATGACCTGATAACAAAGGTACATATAAAGTATTGTAACGGTCTGTACATAAATTCTGACCGTAGCCTGTAACAAATGTATAGGTAAAGTATTGTAAAGGTGGGCGACAGTTAGATACTAAACTAGAAAATAAATCTTCATGGAGTTAATGTTACAATGGAGATCCTTGTATAGTGCACCATAAGCCAAATGTTAGCAACTGTTTTGGCCTGTTTGATTCAAACCCTTCTAAGTTTGACTCGTACTAATTAATAAATATTTGTCCAGTCCTTCTTAAAATATAAGTATTTCAATTTTTTTTATCTTTAGCCCATAGGTGAGGCGGTTTTATTTTTCTCACTGTAAACAGAAAATGGGGTTGTGCTAATAATGTTTATCCTCCCCAAACAACAACAAATATTAACACAGGAACTTGGCTTCATCACATTTGATTATGCACATCGTAGGGATGCTGAATTCAAGAAACATTATTTTGTCTGGTGTTTTTGGAAAAGATTTTTAATTATCTCCCTTTTTTTAGTACCAGAGTGGGTCTGACTGAACCCAAAAATATTTGTTCTCATAGCACAGTGATAACAAAAGCACCCAAAAAATTTATAGCAAACATTACTAACATAAATCTTTTTTACAGGTTTTGTACAAAAAATGTAATACACAGCATTCTTGTAAATATGACTGCTAACAGGCATTTTGAATTTTTGGCCAAGCCCCAAAGCACTCATTACCATCCCATGATGATAACAAACGTATTCCTAGAAGTTCTGTACAAAAAACTGATTGCCCGTACTTTCAGTATAAAACGGCCATCGGCAGCCATCTTGAATTTTGGACCGCACTCAAAAACACTCGTACAAGTCCCAAGGTGATAACAAAGGTATGCAAGAAGTTTTATGAAGATCAGTTTATAAATACAGCCTCTAGTCTGAGCCGTATTGACATGTGCACTGTGTATAAGCAGCACTGAATAAATCAAAGTTCATCTAATTTGCATAATTTCTGCAGGAGAAAAAACCTGTATTATATGTGATGTGTTCTGTGTTACTAAACATTCATTCAAAAATTTATTCAAATCAGAACCTTTATATAGAAGTTCTGCACAAAAAACTAATTGTACCTAATTTTGGTACAAAATGGCCACCAGCAGCCACCTTGAATTTCAGACCACACCCAGAAACACTTGTACTCGTCCCAAGGTGATAACAAAGGTACCCAAAAAGTTTCATGAAGATCGGTTCATAAATACACCCTCTAGCCCAAAACGTATTGACATGTGCACTTGTGTATAAGTAGCACTGAATAAATCAAAGTTCATCAAATTTGCATAATTTCTGCAAGAGAAAAAAACCTGTATTATATGTGATGTATTCCATGTTACTAAACATTCATTCAAAAATTTATTCAAATCAGAACCTCCATACCCAAGAGGTTTTGTGAAGATCGGTTTATAAATACAGCCCCTAGCCCGAGCCGTATTGACATGTGTATAAGTAGCACTGAATAAATCAAAGTCCATCTAATTTGCATATTTTCTGTATTATATGTGATGTATTCCATGTTACTAAATATTCATACAAAAATGTATTTAAATCAGAATTTTCGTACAGAAATTCTGTACAAAAAACTGATTGCACTAATTTTGGTACAAAATGATTGCTGGCAGCCATCTTGAATTTTGGACCGCACCCAAAAACACTTGTTCTCGTCCCACAGTGATAACAAAGGTACCCAAGAAGTTTCATAAAGATTGGTTCATAAATACGGCCTCTAGCCCGAGCTGTATAGAAGTTGTGTACAAAAAACTGATTGTACCCAATTTCAGTACAAAATGGCCGCCGACAGCCATCTTGAATTTTGGACCATGCCCAGAAACACTCGTTCCTGTCCCAAGGTGATAACAAAGGTACCAAAGAACTTTTGTGAAGATCGGTTCATAAATACAGCCCCTAGTCTGAGCCGTATTGACATGTGTACTTACTGTGTGTAAGTAGCAGTGAATAAATCAAAGTTCATCTAATTTGCATAATTTCTGTATGAGAAAAAAACCTGTATTATATGTCATGTATTCCATGCTACTAAACATTCATAAATTTTTTTTATTCAAATCAGAACTTTCATACAGAAGTTCTGTACAGAAAACTGACTGCACTAATTTCAGTACAAAATGGCTACTGGTGGCCATCTTGAATTTTGGACCGCACCCAAAAACACTCGCTCTCACCCCACAGTGATAACAAAGGTACCCAAGAAGTTTCGTAAAGATTGGTTCATAAATATGGCCTCTATTCTGAGCTGTATTGAATTGTTGATGGACAGACGAACAACAGGCCATGGAATAACCTCAAATTTGACTTACATCAAAGTTGAGCTAAATATTCAGGCCCTTACAGGAAGCCCAAATGTTAACCCTTAACTGGTAGAGTGCTGGAAACCCATATATGGGCTTTATTCTGAAGTGCAGGTCCCACAACTTGAAGGCTCACATTCAGTGGATGTGTTTTGTATCATCTTGGAAGTGATATTATTTAGTCTGTAAGGGTTTGCCTTGTTACAATTTATGGGAGAGTGCCAATAGGCACTCTCCCATAAATTATATCAAGGCAAAGACATGAGTACAAGATTTGATGGCCAAAAATAATTTAGCCCTCTACCAGTTGAGGGCCTGGACAAGTGTCCTGAATTGCCACAGCCTCTATATGTCCAGTGGCTTAGCAGAGATTTCTAGTCAAGTTTTGGCTTCCTTAACAGGCAGCCAAGACTTGACTAAAAACCACTGCCTACCTAATTTGTTGTCAACAGAGCCTCATGATGGCAGGTTAAGGACACCTATTCTAAGGTCGTACAAGTCGGAAATAGGCCTTTAAGTGTTAACTAGGGGACTTGCTTTGAACAAACTTGAATCTGACCCTCATTACAATGATGTATACCAAATATTAAAAGATTCTGAATGTTGGTCTTCCAGCTGGAACATCTGCGTGTTATGCTTGAAAATATTTGTATGGGTTGGTTGGTTGTTTGGATACCCAGGGTTTGCATTTTCACTCACGCAGATATTTTTATGTCATTTCAGTGAAATATCTGCAGTTTTGTCATTCGTCAACAAAACAAAACCACGATGCCGAGTCTACCTTCGCTTGTGGGAAGGGGTTCATTGTGGTATTCATTTCACGAAAAAAT
The DNA here is from genome assembly GCA_031216915.1 of Pictodentalium vernedei. Taxonomy (NCBI): domain Eukaryota; kingdom Metazoa; phylum Mollusca; class Scaphopoda; order Dentaliida; family Dentaliidae; genus Pictodentalium; species Pictodentalium vernedei. The sequence goes on along the minus strand of CM062292.1, from coordinate 407,557,742 downwards.
CAATATTATTTTGCCCTGTCCATTAAATGAAGTGTTGAAAGCGTGTTATTTTTTCTATCTTTATTAGCATTAAATCGAAAATGCACATTTTCTAGGTTCAAGCAAAACATTTTGGTTGTTTCTAACGCATGTATGACAGTCTTGACAGACAGTCTAATCGAAGTGTTTATCCGAAGCTACCTCTGACCTTGCCTATCATTAACGTCAAAGATGGCTAATCGGCAATGGGCTTATTTGCAAATTACTGTACGTGTTGAAATAAGTTGTAGCGTTTCACTGAAAATCTAGGCATTTTTTTAACACTTGGTAAGTAATCTTATATATTTGTAGAAAAACGAGCCTACCAGTCGACTTTAAGTCGATTACTATCGGCGACAAATCGACTTTTGAAAATAGCTAATCGTTTCAGCACTACACTAGTGTAATCATAAGCAAGAATGAGGTCATTCAGGCGCATATCCCCAAAATGGGAAACATGAATAATTTTACATAATTATATAAAAGTTAGTGTTCAACCGATCCCCAGATGTGGTTGCTGACCGATTACCGGTTCCTTGAGCTCACAATCGGCCGATTCTGATGCCGATTCAGATTGTAATACCGTGCACTACTAGACAAGTAGAGTCTCGAAAGAACTATATTTAACTGAACATTTTTCAGTGTTCAACTTCGTTGTCTGGGGTCGCAGTAAAATTACCAGTCGCGCACACCTGGGCAGTAAACGTAGCTTTCAGAGCCACGTTTAACACCCAAGTGCGTGCGACTGGTAATTTTACTGCGACCCGAGTCAATGAAGTGCAACCGGCACTTTTGCGGTATGAACTGGCGATTGCCACAAGTGCGCTCAATTGTAAGCTTTACATGTCATTTAAGTTGAATATTCCTTAAAGGGGCGTCCAGAGAGATTAAGAATACACATTGTGGTTGTTTCTCAATTTCATTGAATGGTATCATTTTACATTAACAATTGAACAATTGCTGATGATAATAAAATGCAGTTAATGAATCATTACAAAATGCTTGTTAAGAATCGGTTGAAACGATGTTCCAGGAGCCATTGCCGTTGTCATCCGATTGCTCACAATCGGCCGATTGTGGTGGCCGGTTCCGATCATCGGTTGAACACTAATAAAAATTACAGCCCTGAATGTCAAAAACCACAATTGTTCACTTCCAGCATCATGTTACAGTCTCGAATCCACCATACCCATCATGAATTTGTGTCTGGCATCTTTAATGAAAGTGTCAATGACACTGTAGCTCAACTTGTCAAGACATGTACATGTATAGTATGTGACACAGCAATGACAAATATCTAGGTAATGACCTGATAACAAAGGTACATATAAAGTATTGTAACAGTCTGTACATAAATACTGACCGTACCCTGTAACAAATGTATAGGTCAAGTATTGTAAAGGTGGGTGACAGTCAGATGCTAAACTAGAAAAGAAATCTTCGAGTCCCAGAGTGGGTCTGACTGAATCCCAAAATATTTGTTCTCATAGCACAGTGATAACAAAGGCACCCCAAAACACACTCATTCCTGTCCCAAGGTGAAAACAAAGGTACCCAAGAAGTTTCATGAAGATCAGTTCATAAATACGAGATGTATAGAAGTTGTGACAAAAAACTGATTGGACCTAATTTCGGTACAAAATGGCCACTGGCAGCCATCTTGAATTTTGGACCGCACTCAGAAACACTAGTTCTCATCCCAAGGTGATAACAAAGGTACCCAAGAAGTTTCGTGAAGATCGGTTGATAAATACAGCCTCTAGCCTGAGCCGTATTGACATGTGCACTTACAGTGTATAAGTAGCACTAAATAAATCAAAATTCATCTAATTTGCATAATTTCTGCAGGAGAAAAAAACCCGCACTGTATGTGATGTATTCCATTTTACTAAACATTCATACAAAAATTTATTCAAATCAGAACTTTCATACAGAAGTTCTGTACAAAAGACTGACTGCACTAATTTTGGTACAAAATGGCTGTGGTGGCCATCTTGAATTTCGGACCACACCCAAAAACACTCGTTCTCATCCTACGGTGATAACAAAGGTACCCAAGAAGTTTCGTAAAGATCGGTTCATAAATACGGCCTCTAGCCTGAGCCGTATAGAAGTTGTGTACAAAAAACTGATTAGACCGAATTTTGGTACAAAATGGCTACTGGCAGCCATCTTGAATTTTGGACCGCACTCAGAAACACTCATTCTCGTCCCAAGGTGATAACAGAGGTACCCAAGAAGTTTCGTGAAGATCGGTTGATAAATACAGCCTCTAGCCTGTGCCGTATTGACATGTGTACTTACTGTGTGTAAGTAGCACTGAAAAAATCAAAGTTCATCTAATTTGCATAATTTCTGCACGAGAAAAAAACCTGTATTATATATGATGTATCTCATGGTACTAAACATTCACACAAAACAATTTTCAAATCAGCGCTTTCATATTGAAGTTCTGTGCAAAAATCTGATTGCACCTAATTTTGAATAAAATTGCTGCCATCGGCCATCTCGAATTTCGGACTGCACCCAACAACATTCGTTCTCGTCCCACAGTGATACCAAAGGTACCCAAGAAGATTCGTAAAGATCGGTTTATAAATACGGCCTCTAGCCCAAGTCGTATGGCATTTGCACTTACAGTGCTGAAATTAACACTAAATACATCAAAGTTATTCTAATTTACATAATTTACGTACGAGAAAAAAACATGTATTATATGTGATGTATCCCATGGTACTAAACATTCATACAAAAAATTATTCAAATCAGCGCTTTCATATGGAAGTTCTGCGCAAAAATCTGATTTCACCTAAGTCTGTACAAAATGGCCGCCAGCGGCCAACTTGAATTTTGGATCGGACCCCAAAACACTTGTTCTCGTCCCACGGTCATAACAAAGATACCCAAGAAGTTTTGTAAAGATTGGTTTATAAATACGGCCTCGAGCCCGAGCCGTATTGAACTGTTGACGGACACAGGCGGGCGACGGACGACTGGCCATGGCATAAGCTCAAATTTGGCTTCGCCAAAGTTTAGCTAAAAATGAGATTTAAAGCACTGATGTCAGTTCAGATGTTTAATGACTTGGGCCAAACAAAAGAATGGATGCTTGGCACCAGATTCAGTACCTTCCTGGCTAACATGCATGCGCAGTACAAAAAGTATGGATGACCAGATAGGACATTTAATTTTCGGATTGGTATGCAAATTTGGGGAATTGGGGGGGGGGGGTCAAAATTTGTGTTTGGCCCTGGATATAATTGAGTTTGCACCAGCTAGCCTAAGACTAAGCCATTGGTTCTAGTATAAAAATATAGAAATTTTGGGCGGGGCCAAAAAGATTGCCCCCTCTCATTACAAAGGCAAATATTGATCCACAAACTTTGTTTGAAGAAATTTGAATCCACACCTTAAAAGGCAGCTCCATACCAAAAATCAAGTCATCGTACCCACTGGTTGATAAGATTTTAAAAGAATTTTGGAGCATTTTCCCTCACTCCATCCCTATGAGGCTGGGAACGTTGATTTGAACAAGAACAAAATCCAATGTCAGAAAAAGCAATATCACCTCAAATTTAACTAAATTTGGTTCAGCAGTTTAGGAGGAGCAGGTACAAAAACTATGTTCACGGACGACAGACGGTGAGTGATCACTGTAGCTCATCCTGACTTTTAATCAGGTGAGCTAAAAACAAAATGCAATGTCAGAACAAGCAATCACCTCAAATTTAACCAAAATTGGTTCAGCGGTTTATGAGGGACAGGTGCAAACACTGTGTTCACGAAAGATCATCCTGACTTTCGGTCAGGTGAGTAAAAAATCATAATTTTCACCATTCAAAAAACCAGGGCAAGAGGATTCTCACCCAAAAGCCACCAGAAGGCTTCATTTAACTCTTTGCATGCTGTTGTCAGATATTCCCACACAGGGCAGGATTTCTCTTGCCACTGAAATAAGTATAATTTGGGTGTATTTCAAGGGTTCTTCCACCCTCTTTGGGCAACGGTCCCAGGTAGTGCTGTGCAGTATACCGGTTTTTCGGTACTGTTTCGGTATTACAGGGATACCGAAAACCATACTGAAACCAAATAAAAAATTGTTGATTTCAGTGTTAAAATATATTTCTGCGAAGTTGACAGAAAGTCAACTCATCAAGGTAGGTCGAACTGATAAGAAAGCAAAAAACTTTGTAAGCAACAGGTAGCAGCACCTGCTGCGAATATGTTAGAGAATGAAATAAAAATCGACGGCAGGAAAACGAAAAATGGCAAGTTGCTAACTTAGTACTTCCGTTTGTGAAGAAATATGGATGAAGAAATATGGAGAGTTCCAGTGTTCCCAACATAAACATTCAGACTGATTTAATATATTTTCTGAAAATTACTGTGAGATTTATTCACAGAGAACATTAGGGGTCAGGTGGGTGGTTGACTGGTTGACAATTGGTTGGAAATAATCCACTGACATTGACAATTCAATACGCTGACAACTTGACATACAAATTGTAATACTGCCTGTGGTTATCGCTTTCGGTGATTTTTTATAGCATTTCTTTCAATTCAGGATTGCTATTTAAGTTGTAGATACTTTTAACAACTGATCATTTTAGTAAAACACAAGTTCCCTAACTTTAGTACCCATGTATCTGCTTTATATTCTTTCGAATAAATAATTTATACCGCACACCAGTGCACTGGAAAAACGTGATTGACCTAAATTTTAAGATACATTAAAAAACTTTATGTACGGAAGCCAACAGGCGATATCAGATTCAGCATTATCAAAGTTCATTGAAATTTCAGGTTCAGTATCAGTATTTTTCAGGTAAATACCCCGGATTCAGTACGGTATTGGGTACATGCACAGATGACTGAAAGTAGTCGCAAACTGGCCCAAATTCCCAACATTCAACCACACAGTAACTTAACCGATTCAGCGCCGTCATCTCATGAACATGAAAAGGATTCAACTGCGATAACTAATTAGTCTGACAAGTTATTTAACGAATCACTCGATTCAGTGTGAATCAACACACTGAATCGCGCGATTCATTAAATAACTTGCCATGCTAATCAGTTGGCCTCTGTGTACTCCGTACCATACCCCTTCCCCAATGAATCAGGTAGAAGAAACCTATCTTCTTCACCTTCAAAGCTTTTCAGTAAATTTTCACAAGTACTCTTGGTCAGTCCTTCCCTCCTTATCTTTCAAATTGGCAACAAGATTAATGTCCACTGTCCAGTGAATCCATTGTTCAATATCCACTTAAATATGCAAGTAAATTAAAGTAATGCAACTGTAATTAATCTCTCTATGATAATCCCAGTTGTGAAAACATTGTGCAGTCATTGCCAATCTTGCAATGCATCAATGACATGGTGTCATCACCTTTCATCCTTGAAAAACATGTGAAATAACATTTTATGACATTCATCTTAGTTGTAATTATAGGGTATTTTGAGAGGAATCACTCTACCAGTGTTCACTAACTTCACTTCTAGTTCCTGGCTTCATATATGTTTCTGAAAATTCCAGAGAATCCACATTTTCAATGATAAATTAGGGTACATTTTCATTTTCCATGAGAAAAAATGTACAAATTGTTGATTTGCTATTGCTAATAGCAGCGAATCATTTTCAAAGCATCTGCTGCCCCTCTATCAATCAAATTAACTTCGATAATGTTAAATCTGATGTCAACTGTTGGCTTCCGTACATTGTTTTTGAATGTGTCTTGAAATTTGGGTCAATCACATTTTTCCAGTGTGCACTACTGTGCAGTATAAATTTATTCAAAAGAATATAAAGCAGATCGGGTATTCAAGTTTGGAGGGTTGTATTTTACTAAAATGATCAGTTGTTAAAAGTATCTACAACTTAAAATAGCAATGCTGAATTGAATGAAATGCTATACAAAATCGGTGAGAAGTGATAATCATAAGCAGTATTACCATTTGTATGTCAAGTTGTCAACATACTGAATTGTCAATACCAGTGGATTATTTCCAACCAATTGTCAACCAGTCAAACACCCACCTGACCCCTACTGCCCCCTGGGAATAAATCGCACAGTAATTTTCGGAAAATAAATTGAAACAGTCTGAATATAAGGAGCACTGGGACCGGGCCGTATTTCTTTAGAAACGAAGCACCAAGTTAAGAACTTGCCATTTTTCTGTCGTCGCTTTTTTATTGTTTTCTCCGACGTATTCGAAAGCGTCTGCTGCTGCCTGTCGCTCACAAAATGCACATATTCTTATCAATTCCATCAAAATACGCAGCCCACAAGCTTTTAGATTTACGATCCACCTTGATGAGTTAACTTTCTCTCAATTTTGCAGAAAAATATCAGTACCGAAATGAGCGATATTTTGATTTTGTTTCGGTATGGTTTTCGGTATTCCTGTAATTCTGAAACCGTACTGAAAATTTGGTATACCGAACAGTACTAACTGTTTCGATGCAGTAAAAGTGATTAAAGTTAAAATAAGGCCTTCAAAAGTTAACCCTTTACCCAACGTAACGGCCAAAACCGGCCAGCGCTATTCTCAAAACTCGACAATTAATTTTCAGTATATTTTTCATTTTTTGTCTCAAAAACATAGGTTATGACCCCTCATTTGAACGAGCTCGTTCCAATGAGGGGTCATAACCTATGTTTTTGAGACAAAAAATTAAAAAAAATAGTTATTCAAGAATTTTATTTGCAAGTGTCGTCTGCTTTTCATGTTAGGTAAAGGGGTAATTTTTATTTGAATGAGGTCTGAGATTGGGAAATTTTGGGTTTTCAATTGGGAAAAATCATGCCTTTGGGACAGGGTCCCATATTCGGACCCTGTAGACTATTGTATTTTGTCCCAATTTCCTCACTGTAAATTGAATGGATTTATTCACCCAGGCCTTTAGAATACTCCAAAATCACACCATTTACAGGTGTGCCTAAATTAAGGAAGGTTTGAAGACATCAAGAAAGATATATAAATTCTCTGTGCCTCTTCTGCATTGGAGAATTACTTCCAGCATAATATGATGATGGAAACATAATGAAAGAATAGTAACAAAACATAACAGGATAAGGCTGTTATTTCTGGTTTTAATGTGCCCGAAGTAGCAGGCCTGGCCTTTTGAAAAATCCAAGGGAGCCGCTACGGCTCCCCTAAATCTGTTTCAGGGGAGCTATTCCACACTTATATTAATTATACACGGTTTTTAATAAGGGAATTGAAAGTTTGAGGAGAGCCATTACAGTTTAAGGAGGGCAATTATGGCCCTCCCCAATATTATTTGAGGGCAGCCAAGGAGACCCGGAGCAATAGCTCTCCTCAAACGGCCAGGCCTGTAAGTAGGGAAAAGGGAGGGGGGGGGGGGGGGGGGGAATACCCAAAATAATTTAAAGGCCTGTTTCACCATTGATTTCTTGAGCTAAATTTAGATGAATTTTTCATCAAATCAAGTCATGGCTGCTCTATGGCAGCCACGACTGGATTTGACGAAAAATGTCTTGAAAATACTCAGCAGATTAAGAGTTAATAGTACATTTCACAAATTATCTCAGGGGAGAACCCCTCCCCCCCCCCCCCCCCCCAACCATCCGCAAAGCAGCGGGCAGCCAGATCCCTTTGGGATCTAGATCCTAGGCTACAAAAAATGTTCTAAGCATTTTTTTGTGAACAAATTGAGGCCTGCAGCTAGGTGGAGGTGCCAGACTATCTGGGTGCTTTCAAAAGGTCACGGGCATAAAAATCATAATTTGTTATAATATTACTCATTATTATATTATAATGTTACTCTCACCCTGGATGTGGAATTCTACCAATAGGGCAATGAGGCAGGCATTTGTTGCACTTTCTAATTAGTGTAGATTTTTTGCGGGCAGGCAAGAGATTTTGCGCAACTCAGTACTTCAGAGCGTGTATATTTTCGTCGGGCAAGCAAGGACATCTACCCAACTTCGTATTTCATGGTTTCTTCCCCCAACCTCTGCCGGACGAAACCTGAACATTTTTTTATCCTTTGGGGGTAATCCCCCCTAAAGTTACACCCCTTATATATTAGTAATTAACTACTTTGTAGGGGACCCCATATTTATATTTATCAAAAACTAGCTGGTGCAATGTTTTGTACATTACACTACCTGACAATACTTTGTGATTGGCTTCAACTCAACATTACCACCATTGTGATATATTTTATATTCAACAAGAAGTAGTACCTGCATTTTATTGAAGAGGCATTCAGCTGCGCAGCTGAATATTCTAACTCTTGGTTGTTGATCTCTTCACTTGCTTACAGTATAGGTCAAATCTTTGACAACCTTACGGTGCACCACGCCTTACATAGGGACGGAGAGATTTTTGATTTCTCGGTATAGAACCAGGAAGACAGCAAATAATACCATATTCCCCTCAGTTTTAGAAGATTGGGCCCTACTTAAATTACTATATTCAGGGTTCCTGCACCTGACCTGACATGAAATTCCAGGCTTTTCCAGGCCATATACACCCCAAATTCAAGGAGTTTCAAGACTAATAGAAAGTTAAATTCAAGGTTTTTCTCCAGGCTTATCATAGTTGAACCACTCGAACCGTCTCAAACGTATTTCATTCATCTCAACTTGGCGCACATTGCTTCATTTTTCAAGGCTTTTCCAGGCCCAGGGAGCCAAATCAAGGCTTTTCATTTTTGAAATTCCAGGCTTTTCCAGGCCTGCGAGACCCCTGATATTTATAGGTGGGGTGTTTTGGGGAACAGAGAATTCCCACACCTATACGGAACTGACAACACCAAAAGAGAATACCTGTGCTAACTTTTTTTTTTTTTTTAAAACTATCCCAACCAAAACCACATTTTGACCCGCCCAGCAGTGTTCAATAAACACTGTCAGTTAAGCCAGACACATTTGGACAGATTCCATGTCAATTTAAAAATTCTGTTTGGGGTTACCGACAAGGTGCCAGGGTATCATGGGACAACTGTAATAAGGGAAAGGAGACTTTCCTTCAAAATTGTAAGGGGGGGGGGGGGGGGGGCGGGGCTTAGGAATTATAGGGTAGGGAACCCCTAGAGCCACTCAGTATTCTCCTTTGTTAGCTGTAAAAGCCACCCCAGGTACACCTCAGGCTCATCCTGTTAGCAATTAATCGTACGATTTCTCCCAAATACTTAGGGCAGCCAATGATGAGACCCGACTGCTTTGAAAAGTAAGGTCAGTCACACTCGACCAATAGTTTGTTCAGCGGAATTTGCTGGATGTCCTCTCACAGCATGGCAGAGAAATCATATCATTGGGGACCCAATGCTAAAGTGTGTGTTATGGAAAGGGCCAAACCAATGCCTGACAGCTTCCACAACACCACAGAAACAGTGCAAGTGGATGCTCATATTCTCCTGCAGTATCTGGAGGATGTTACAATGGACATCACTGTCCATTGTTCTCTTTTGTAGACCCTCTTATTTGTAAGACTAGGGGCTGATGAATGCGAGCCTTCTTGGCCAACCGAGCAAAAACCTGATCAAGGATAGACCAGATCCCCTCAGGTTCAGTTGGGTGTAAAACAATCTCCCCTACACCAGAGGCATGTAAGAGTAAAGTAGCTATTCTGCCCGCAGCCTCTCCCAACTCCACGGGAGAGTAATCTTTCAAATGACAAGAATGGAGCCTGATAGCAATCTTAACTACGGTACCGTAGGAAAAAGTGGGCCATGTGGGAGGGTCACAATACAGCTAATCTTCTCCATACCTGAATTAGGGTTACGGGTCGTTTCGTACCTTTTCCCTTTCGTACTGGGTCGTTTCGTATTGAGTCATTTCGTACCTAAAAAGAAGAATTATCGAGAAAATGAAAATCGACGCCGTTAAACAGAATGAACTTGAGAAACACTGTTGTTGTAAAATTTCGAAAGTGCTATTCCGTTGTTTATTTCTTTTTGTGAAAATTGAAAAAATGCTGAAACTCTGTTGAAATAAAAACATGTATTCACATCGTTCTGTTGTTTCTTCTTCTACAGCCCAGAATTACTTCATTTATGTCATCAGTGAGAAGTTTGACTTTTTAAATTGTTTCCAAGTTCTGCGTGTCTATTTAACTTCTGAAGAATTGAGCGTAGCGATTTTTCAAAATACGATACAATTCTTCACAAGTTAAATAAACATCAAACGATTTCAAAAGCCAGTTACCAAGATTAGGATCTGTATCTGTATTCTGTACGTCACAGATTCCCTGCAGGGCTATGATGTGACGGAGGGAGGGCGCATTAGTTTTGCTGTGAGCTGAGTGCTGATTTGAAGCTCTCTAGGTTTTTAGAGTGAACTATTTGGTCACTTAGTTGGTTCCACTCTATGGCGGTTCTGATGAACAAAGAGTTTTTGAGCTGTTCAGTTCTGGCAGGTGGAATAATAACCGAACGACTGTTTTTTCTTTCCTGGTTGGAGATGATGTTTTTGGTGACACAACTATCAAATTGTATTGCTCGAATCTGTCTTTTTGGTTTGTGGTATTTGATGTAATCAGAGGGATTGATTGCTGGGATCTGCCCCTCAACCACTTTGTAGAAGAATGCGAGCCAATTGTGTTGTCGTCGAATGTTCAATGGCGGGAGATCGAGGTCTTTTAGCATCTTAGTTAAACACCCTTCTTCTCTGGAGCTATAATTCTTTGTGATGAAACGTGCCCCTCTTCTCTGGATGCTTTCGAGTTTGTTGATGTCAGTTGTTGTGTAGGGGTCCCAGATAATGGCTCCATATTCCATTATTGATCTTACTAATGCTATATAGGCCGATTTTCGGCATTCTTGGGGGCAGAGTTGTAAATTCCGCCTCAAGAATCCTAGTGTAGAATTTGCTTTGCTTGTAACGTTATTGATGTGTTCTTTCCATTTGAGGTCTTCAGATATTTGGAGGCCAAGATAAGGGTTTGACGAAACCTGTTGGAGAATATGGCCATTAAGTGAATAGAAGTTGTTGCTTTTCTTTTTAAGGCTGAGGATGTAACATTTATTGGCATTAAAGCGCATGCCCCATGTTGCTGCCCAGTTCTCAAGGGAGAAGAGGTCTTCTTGGAGTTTTCTGTGGTCCTCTTGCTTATTGATCTCTCTGTATAAAAGGCAGTCGTCAGCGAATAATCTGACCGATGACTTGACAGACTCTGGGAGGTCGTTGATATGACACAGGAATAAAATCGGTCCTAGGACTGTACCTTGGGGGACCCCGGATTCCACCACGGCTTTATTTGAGTATTCCCCTTCTAGCTGTACTCTCATTTCTCTTTCAGTTAAGAATGAAGTTAGCCATCTGTGTGTACTTCCTCTTATGCCATATTGGTGTACTTTGTGGAGGAGTCGGTCGTGGGGTACTGTGTCGAAAGCCTTGGAGAAGTCCAGGATCGCAATGTCCACTTGCTTCCCTTTATCGAATGGTTGGAGCATGTCATGAGTTGTTATTGCTAGCTGCGATTCACAGGAATATCCAGAGCGAAATCCATGATTTAATGAAGTCAGTATGTTATTTTGTTCCAGGTATTTCATCATGTGTTTACATATTATGTAAACACATGATGAAATACCTGGAACAAAATAACATGTGCTTGGTAAAATCCCTTAGGGCCAACTACCAACCTGTGTTCATATTCCACTAGTTAAATGCACAACAAAATTAAGAAATGAAATGATTTCACCCAAGGTCCCTTCTGGAGCGTCTCTCCCAAACACCTTAACCCCACTCCCCACCACACCCCGTTTTCCTTACTGTCTACGATCGGCACAGGCCTTCACTATTTCAAGTGTTAGCTTATTAAGTTATTCCGTTTTTCCTCACTCTTCTCTATTGGCAATCTACTGCCGGTCCGACGAATTAAATACTTCAAATATCTCCTTTTTGTCGTATCATCTTTTAAGTGGGTCGCTCGCTACCTCCCTTTAAAACTGAGTCGTTTCGCCCCCCTTTTTATGTGAGTCGTTTCGTTCCTTTTTATTTTGATGAGTCGTTTCGTACCTAAAAGAGTACGAAACGACCCAGTACGAAAAGGTAAAGGTACGAAACGACCCGGGGGACGAAAAGGAAAAGGAACGAAATGACCCGTCACCTGAATTAGGATGCCAACTGACCTACCCGTTTCCATCCTAATTTTTATTGAGGCTCTAGTGTACTGATAATTAGACCAATCATGCCAGTCTCATAATCAAAATGGCCTTATTTTGAGTAATTCCGGTGTTTAGGAGGACCATCAATGGCCTGAGCGGGAGTAAACTGATGGTGATTCTCCCTCTGGGCTTTATGCCACTTCTCCCACAGTGCGAGTGGCAAGTACTGTTTCTCGCAATGTTTCCGGTACTACCTTAGCAGCTGGGGAGGAAATAAATCGAGTTTAAGCTTCGCCGTTTCGGCAGCTTGTCGAAGGCTTCAAGATTTTAAAAAAAAACGCGCGAAAATTTCCAAGGGAACCACGCGTCCAGTTCTGTATAAAAAATATTAAGAGGGACATAAATTTTATTTTAAACAATGAACTTGGCCTTGTTTAATTACCTAAAACTATATGTATGTGGCCATAGTACGCTACCATTTGGAAATAAAGCAGAATATTGATTTAGAACTCTTCTTAAATCGCCGTTCGCATTTGACTCGTAAACTTTGACGCCATTCTGGCTTATAACTTTCCAGAAGGAGTTATCAGTCCTGGCGGTGTATACAGGCGGAATCGATCCTTGGAGGATTCGTACTCTGACTTGAAGAATTCGGACCTTGGAGGATTCGGACCCTAGCTTTGGAGGATTCGGACCCTCAAACTGCTTGGGTTGTAAAAAAGAAACGAAGACCCCTTTAATTTTACAGCAAACAGAAATTTACATATTATAAATGTGTCATGGCTAAAACAGAAATTTTACAAAAAACTGTCATATCTCGACACAAGATGACCTTGACTATAGAAAATGGTGAACTCTCAATAAATAAATAGATAAATATATGTCTGTCTGTCTGTCCGCTGTAGAAATGAATATGGGGTCCACCCCGAGTGTCCAAAATGGGTCTACTAGGAGTACTTTTTATGGCGGAGGTCATCGTCTGGTTTAAAAAAGTGTGTGGGATGGGTGGGGGAGGGGGTGTAGGGGGCACCAAAAGTTATGACCAAATTTTTTTTACCGATATATGTCTTCAAAGGGGTCTACTAGGGGTATGTTTTTTATCAGGAATCTAATGTTGAGGTTTAAAAAAGTATCGGGGTGGGGGTGGGGGTGTAGAGGGGCACCAAAAGTTATGACCGAAATTTTTCACCGATATAGGTCTTCAAAGGGGTCTACTAGGGGTAATTTTTTACCAGGAATCTAATGGTGAGGTTTAAAAAAATACCGGGGTGGGGTGGGGGTGTAGAGGGGCACCAACAGTTATAATACTCTCCTCAGCCCAAGCAACGCCGGGTAACCCTGCTAGTATATAATATAGCAAACGGCAGTTACAGGGGAACAGGTCAAAACGTCACACAACCAAAAGTTCACGTCACATTTCAAAATGGTCAAAACGTCACATTTTATAGTCAAAACGTCACATACTTTTAGTCAAAACGTCACATACTTTTGGCCAAAACGTCACATACTTTTGGGTGAGTTTTTCACATCGGGTGTTTCTGGTTCTTAAATTTATATAGAAAGCACTATGTTCCAATGACTAAATTTTTGACATTTTTTTTAAAATTCATTTGTGCATAACTAGAAACATAACCTCGTCATATGAGGAATATTTTCTGATCAGTTCTGTCACATATAACTCTTTATGAAATTTTCATGTAAAATCTACTCGTGTTCCAATCGACTTATTGATTTATAAATTTTCCAAATCATCAACACTGAAAAAAATATCTGCCTTCAATTGTATGATTGTCGGAAATAAACTCAGTCTTTCGTTGGAACGTTCTGCTCACAATTATTGAAAACATGCATGCATTGTAAATGATAGATATTCAGATATTTTACTATAATAATAACACTTTGGCCAGCCGCTGATTTGTCGCGGTTGTCGGATGAGAAGGCCTTGGTTACCCCTGTACTCCCAACTGCCTCCCTATTCCCACGCGTCTTCTCTCCTCCCAACACTCGGAGACGAACTGCTTGATCACATCCCTTGCCCCATTCTTCCCAATCTCTCCGATTAGCATATTAACCCTCTCTTTTGAGTCTTCCACTAACGACATGCCCTTCATTCTCCCATCCCACTTCCCCATTATACTCCCAGTGAATCTTATTCTTTTAGACTGGTATTTTGGGCATTCTAGAAGAAAGTGCTCCAGGGTCTCCGCCACGCCCAAATTACACATCTGGCACCACAGTTCACTGGTTTTCCCAATTTTCCCCTCAGCTCCAGATACCACGACCTCAGCTTGAACAACAGTGACCCCCAAAGGTGCCATCAAGGTACTCTTCAAAAACAGGCTTCTCTTTATCACGCAGGCCACCCAAACACCTCTTTGATTTGATCCTGTCTCGCCAATTACGGTTATAATCCTCCATGACCCTTTCTCTGACGATTTTTTTTACCCTGGTTTGCCCCAACGTCAAGGTCCAGGATTTACAATGAGTCATACTGAACTATTTCTATTGCCTGAGCCAGACATTAAATTTCGAGTTGTCGCCCCTATTTTTCACGCTTGACTGCACGGGTAATAATTAAAAAGCTTCGCACCTCGCTGTGTACCATCGATGAAGTAATTAATTTGCAGTCGTCTCGAACGCATAAGCACATTGGAATATGAAAACGAAATGTGATTACCAATAGTCGGCGACCATTCGTTACCTGCACATCGTATTCATGTCTCGTTTTTCTTGTATGTTTGGAATTGAATGCAATTCACAACTTTACAGTTGGCTGTCGGTCGCGTTATCTGCAGAACTGTAAATGTACAAAATGAAAAGCAAAGACTAAAATTTGATGTGAAATGTTTTTATTATTAAAATTCAAAAACTTAAATACAACAAATAAGTAAATACTTACAAACAACTATCTTCCAAAAGCACACGCAAATCTTAAATAAGGGGGTGTGAAGACTGGGAGTGAGAGGGGTGGGGTGGCGTTCTTCATATTTTAATTTTTGAATTCTTGGTTTGCAATAGTAGAGTAAAATGCATTTGAAAACAATTTTATAGCCCGAAAAAAGGATTTTTTTTAGGGCAGTTTCATTTTTTTCGGGCAAGTTTGTGTTGCCCCCACCCCCCCCCCCCCAAATATGAACATCGCCCGATAAAATCGATTTTCACAGTGCAACTTTACAACTTTGGCTGCCCTAAAAATTGGCACCCTAGAATCATGTGAGTGTGTGTGGGTGCTGAACTTGCTCAAAAATATATTTGGCCTCAAAAGTGAATGACTTCCTCCGCAAGCACATTGGAAGATGAAAACGAAATGTGATTACCAAGGGGGTGTGAAGACTGGGAGTGAGAGGGGTGGGGTGGCGTTCTTCATATTTTAATTTTTGAATTCTTGGTTTGCAATAGTAGAGTAAAATGCATTTGAAAACAATTTTATAGCCCGAAAAAAGGATTTTTTTAGGGCAGTTTCATTTTTTTCGGGCAAGTTTGTGTTGCCCCTCCCCTCCCCCCCCCCCCCCCCAAATATGAACATCGCCCGAAAAAATCGATTTTCACAGTGCAACTTTACAACTTTGGCTGCCCTAAAAATTGGCACCCTAGAATCATGTGAGTGTGTGTGGGTGCTGAACTTGATCAAAAATATATTTGGCCTCAAAAGTGAATGACTTCCTCCGCAAGCACATTGAAATATGAAAACGAAATGTGATTACCAATAGTCGGCGACCATTCGTTACCTGCACATCGTATTCATATCTCGGTATACTTGTATGTTTGGAATTGAATGCAATTCACAACTTTACAGTTGGCTGTCGGTCGCGTCATCTGCAGAACTGTAAATGTCCAAAATGAAAAGCAAAGACTAAAATTTGATGTGAAATGTTTTTATTATTAAAATTCAAAAACTTAAATACAACAAATAAGTAAATATTTACAAACAACTATCTTCCAAAAGCACACACAAATCTTAAATAAGGGGATGTGAGGACTGGGAGTGAGAGGGGTGGGGTGGCGTTCTTCATATTTTAATTTTTGAATTCTTGGTTTGCAACAGTAGAGTAAAATGCATTGGAGAACAATTTTATAGCCCGAAAAAAGGATTTTTTTTAGGGCAGTTTCATTTTTTTTCGGGCAAGTTTGTGTTGCCCCCCAAAAATATGAACATCGCCCGAAAAAATCGATTTTCACAGTGCAACTTTCGCTGCCCTAAAAATTGGCACCCTAGAATCATGTGAGTGTGTGTGGGTGCTGGACTTGCTCAAAAATATATTTGGCCTCAAAAGTGAATGATTTCCTCCGCAAATGGCAGGTAAGAAAGGCAACCTTTTTTCGTATTCTCTTCATATAATAACAACAAGAACGATAGTTACCTTGCACTGAAATTTATCAATTTATCATTTAGAAAAAAACGTACAATTTGTAGTAAAATGGGAAATAAACAACTTTTTCTCTTTTCACACACTATTTAAAGCACAAATATCTTAGCACAATATCAACAACAAAATTATGTAATATATCTTTATAAAGAGCATACATATTTTTACACGTATTTACATAAGAACAAAAGACTGTTGTAGCACGTTTTTGGACACTGATGGAGTGGTACGTGGCGTGGTGGCGGGGCGGGGCGGGGTGTTTGAGGGTGCCTGCAACATACAAGGATGCGTAGCCAGGATTCTATAATTGGGAGCCAAATCATTTTTGGTGGGGGGGGGGGGGGGGGCGGCGGCAAACAATGATGTTTGTCCTCCCCTAGTCCTAACTAGGACTCTCTCTTGTCGTTACCCATCCTTCCAGTTTTCTCCCGGAAAGTGGAAGGCTAGTATAATGACCCGAGGGTCCTAGTTATGACAAGGCCTCCCCCAAGAACATTTTGCAAAATCCAGTGCTCTAAGGTCGAAAAAATTGTAGCGTGTGTAGCACTATTTTGTGGGCTTTACATTATGTGAAACTTGCATTGCAATACTATATAAGCCACAAAAGTGCGGCTTACTAATATTTTTGTTGAGAAATCAAAAATACTAATTAACCCGGTGGTCCATCAACAGAAACTTTGCTGAGATTTCTTATGCTTTTAATGGCTGGGGGTAATTAGATGTGAATCTATTTCAGATATCCCCGCCAGTGAGCCGGCGGACGCAGGTCTTCTCATTTCTGTAGCGGCGTCAATATATGGTGACTCAGGAGCTGGAGGAGCATGGTCCTCCTTACCTGGTTTGGATGTCAGAATTGCTTTTTCCAATTCCCTTCTCAATTTAGTCTTTTATTTATCTGCCTGCCGCTTCTGGGCTTGAAGCTCTGACCGCAAACCCTCTACTGTGTCATTCAATCTGGCTATTTCTTTCTGGAAGCCAGACATCATCGATGCCATGTCAGTGGAATTTCCACTGTTGCTTCGACTGCCAGAATTAAAGACAGAACTGTTTACCTGAATTTGACTTTGTTTATCCATTGTTTATATTTGTAAATAATTCTAAAATTGATTTTTTAGGTTATTAAAGATTTAAATTTAATTGTATTGACTTAAATAACTTAAATGACTTAAATATTCGTTTTTAGCGGAAAAATGCAGATAGAAATAGCAAGAGAAAAAGTAAACACTCACAGTGATACAAAAAGATATACAGAAAAAAAATCACCTATGAAGATGTACTAGTTTTATGATAATTAGAAACCTGACATTGAGTTATTGCTAAAAAAACAATACCCACATCAAACTTTTTCCAATAAGCTGTCAACTTCAAGTTAACCTAATTGTTCTAATCCTGTACACCGTCAGCAAAGTTATTAATTCTAAATTGTTAAAATCATATACATTGTGTTCAATGAAAAATTTTTACACTTACATTAACGAGTCAATAGAAATGATTGAGCTTTTAAGTCCTTTCATTCACGTCAGTGAAGACAATATGAGCCGTGGAGAATCGTCTGTTGAAATCGCATAAATATAAAAATCACTATTTTCAAAGTGAAATGGAAACATTAAAACAAAACTATAATTGAAATATTTTTATAGAATCAAATAATTTAAAGTTTACTTTATTCCGAATGATGTACGCGGAATGCATGCTATTGACGGTTAATATATATTTTTAACTTTAAAGCTACCCTAGTCAGCCTTTTTTTCATAAATTCATAAGGAAATGCACACAGATAAAATAAGATATTTAAAACAAAAATGGAAACATGAAGAATTTTGTCTAGTAATAAGTATTAAACATCACTTTAAAGAGGATGCCCTAAACTATTTGTCCATATGTACGCGAATTTTATTGAAAAGCAAATATGGATGAAAAATGAAGTTTTATTGCTTTCTCCCATTGACCTCTGCAGTAAATTGGATAGTGAAGATAGCTCTGTTTTTCACGCATGCGCAACTAGGGGGATAGAAATAGTTGTACATGAGTTCTTAAAAGCTCCCTCACCTGGACCATCCATCCCGTCTTGATATTTGAGTTGAAAATTCTCGGGAACATTACTTTATACCATCGGCTGTCGAGGAGATTTACCAAATAATTAAGATAACCGAGTTTCAATAGGTCTATCCTGTCCTTGATCCTCATCCACCCAAGCTCACCCCTGATTGTTTCTAGCGCTGCGGCATTACTCGACCCTGTTATCCATCGGCCTGCATCGTTCTGCAGGATTTTCAAGCTCTTTACAGCCGTCTGGTTTAGGGGTCCCACTTCCGTACTGTATGTTATACTTGGCAAACCCACCATTTCCCAAATGGTTTTCCCCTCGAAAACCTTATTGAAACTGTTTCTCCCTATAAGTTTTATTTGGTTAAGGATTCGCTTCCCCTTCAGAATCAATCTATTTGTGTGGTTTCGGTAGATGCCTCTTCCTGTGATGTTATATTTACCCCCTGATACTCGTAGTCACCTGTCACTCCTACACTAACAAGTTTGCTGCTACCTTCCGGAATGCAGAACTCCCCAACTCTCCACCTTCGAGTGGGGTCCACTTTGCGGCCCACAGGTATAACTTTGCTCTTGCTTCCATTAAGTTCGAGTCTCCATTTGCTCCCTTATTTCCCAACAGTTCCCAGCATTTTCGCTAGCCCCTCTTCGTTTTCTGACACTGGCACCATAGCGTCTGCAAAAAATAGTCCTTGGATCTTCAAGTTCCCAACCTCTACCCCCTCATCGCTATGCAGGAGTTCATCTCCTAAACCTTTGATGTACAACGCAAAAAGAATTGGCGAAAGGATACACCCCTGGTTTAGGCCTATCTCCATTGGAACACGTTTTGTTGTAATGTTTCCCGGGCTAAGTTCACCCTGTACATCTTTATATAATGCTTTCATAATTCCATCAAACTCGCCTCCCAAGCCGTGAGCCTCCAGTTTGCGCCACACACCCCTCCCTCCATACTCTATCGTATGCCTTTTTAACAGACTCCTTTTTGCCCAGTGCCACTCTAACCTCTGTTGAAGCACCAACCAGTGTGTCAGCCAGCAGCTGTACAGGTTTGCTTCTAAAAAGTTTGGCCTTATCTTTCAGTGATGATTTCAGTTTTGCTGCTTCCACACTGGAGTTGTTAGATGGGTGACTGTGAGGTGTTGTCATAGAACATGTTGTCATCTGAAAACAAAACAAAACATTAGATTAGATGTATACATATACCAAATCAGTTTGATATATTTATAAATATGGTTTGTATAAAAGGCATATTTGCTCATAAAACTTCTAAAAGTGGGGAGAGGATTGGTGATTGCATTGCCCTGAACTGATTTCTCTTCTGTCACGATATGACCTTACTTGTTGAAAGTGACATTAAACCTAAATAAATAAAGGGTTTATATGTATCTCTCCACATTGATTCGAGGTGGGAACTCTGCACTGGGGTGAAGCTACGGGCTACTCTATGTTAATGGGTTGAGCCATACTCCCCACTTTATACACAAATCTACTTTTGTGGCCCTAGATCCATACGCTTTAACTAGCCGTCGAGCTACGGACCGCCGTCAGGTTAGTGAGTTGAGCTGCACTCCCCATAAAAGGCATATTTGTTCATCAAATTTATTTTTAAAAAAAAGAAGCTTTATATTCTTACCTCTAAATTGGTCTTTAATTTCCCAACACAAGCAAATGAACCACGGTTGCTACATTCCCACTGAATTGAATTTTTCAAAGTTCTCTTTTTGGTATACAAATAACCATCGAATGCTACCTTATGTCCACCTTTGTTATTAGGTATTAACTCCATGTTGGCTGTTTGATAACTGAATTTAAAGCTTTAAAATCCTCATTTTATATCTTTTGAACAGTGTTGTTATAATATTAAAAAAACAGAAAGTCTTTGAAATTAGGAATGAGTGGCTTCTGTGTAAGCAAATGTGATAAGTGATCATTAAAGTTTACTGATGTAGCTATGCTTCTCTAAAACATATCAAGTACTAGTCTATAGGTTGTTTTGATTGTTAAATCTGAATTCATAATTAACAATGATCAATAGATAACACATTTTCAGACACAATTATAGAGCACAAAGGATCTTATAACAACATTAAAAAAATATACTGCAGTGGAAAGGGTTACATGGAATAAATTGATTGATCAAATTCATTGAAAATTCATTGTTTTAATTATCTATCCAAAAAGGTAGGGGTTTTTTCCTACCCCCATCATTTTGGGTAGGGGTTTTTTTTGGTAGGGGTTTTTTCTTGAGGGGTTTTTTCCAGTAGGGGTTTTTTCCGGTAGGGGTTTTTTCTGGATCCCCTTTTTAACATCCAAAAAGCCATAAACATCTTTTTATTTTTTGCTTTCGCCGATTCTATCATTTGGGATAGCGTGAAAAGATGGTCAGTGACTCTCCTTCCCTTCCCGAAGCCACTCTGAATTTCTCCCCCAAAACCCTTCTCTTCAGTCACCTCCTCTAATCTCCCATACAGGACTTTAAAGAAAACTGTTCCAATGTTGCTACTTACAGAGACCCCTCGATAGTTATCCAAAACGTCTGTTTCCCCCTTTTGTGAATAATGTCACCTTGCTTTCTCTCCACTCCTTTGGGGCTTCTTGTTTTTCTATATGGCTAAATTGAATAGGACAGTTAGGCTTTCCAAGAGTTCCTCTCCCAATATTTTGATAAACTCGTTAGGAATTTCACCCACCCCCGCTTTTCCATCCCTTAATTTTGAGATTACCTTTCGCACCTCCTCCGTTTTAATATCGCTGCACACGAAGTTCGATAGATTTTCCCCGATCTGGTTCGGACACTCCGGTGGAGTCCCCATGCCCCATCGCTTATCGTTTTCCTTTTTCCAGTGCCTGGCAAGTTCTAATGCGATTTGATATGGATCGCCTGTACCTCTGCCATCTACTTTAATACTTTGAGGGTTACTTCCTTTGTTACGTTTTTCACCCTTTCCAAAATACGTTCGAACTCGACCCCCCCCCCCCCCAACCCGTCGTTTTTATCGTCCTAATAAGACTGCTATTTCGCACTCTCCGATTGTCATCTTTAATCTTATTTACTTTATTTCGTGCCTGTTGGTATTCTTCCTTTGCAACCGTAGCCTCGGTGCTTTCCGCCTCCTTAAGTTTTCTACTTCTCCTGTATGCAGCACATTTAGCTCTTCTACTCATTATGGCCCTTTTCAGTTCTTCGTTCACTCTGTACCCAAGTTCCCGTGTTGGCACCCTGATCTGTCCTACACTTTTCTTTCCTGCCTCCACTGGGCTCGCAACTATGGCGTCGGCCATCTTCTGGACACTGCTCCCTTGTGTACAGTTGCAAGCTTCGGTTTCAGTTTTTCTTCGAACTTCGCCCAGTCAGCATCCTTTTTGAGTTCCCAAATCTCCTTGAAGCTTCCTTTGCTTTTTACTAGCATTTGGCCCTGATCGTCACTGTAATCAAGTTGTGATCACTATCCACCTCCATTTTACCCTCATCATCCACTTGTCCCCATATCACCTCCCTCCACAAAGTAATATCTGTGAGAATGTAGCCGATTATTGATTTTCTGTCATTCCTCTCCCAGGTCCATTTCCCCTTACACCTCGCGTCCCTGTTCAGAATCTTCAGATCGAGCTCATTTGTGAAGTTCAACAGCTTTCTTCCATTCCTGTTGACTTTCTTGTCCCCACCCTCTATCTTATCACCTATGTCTCCATTAAAGTCACCCATCAGAATTATACCGAGCCCCTGTTTTCTAGTTCGGTGATATTGGCTCTTAATATAGTGTTGAGTATATCGAGTCATTCCACTCTGGTTTGTTTCCCTCCACCGCACAGTACACAATCGCAAGGGCAATACTTTTGTTTCTCAGATTGATCTTTACCCATCCAATTTATTTCGATACCTCAACCGAGGTGCTGGCATCTTCCACGTCTGTGATCAGCGACGGTTTTAAATCCTCTTTAATGTACATTCCTACCCCTACCCCTTTTTCTTGCCTTCCGTTCGCCCTACACCTATCCACACGCACTACCTTACTTGATCTACCCGTTCCTCGTGTCTTACCCACGTCTCGCTTAAGTCCTTGACATCAAACCCCTCTGCCTCGATCAATGTAGCAATTTCACTTACTTTCCGGTGGAGACCCTGGATGTTGCCATAACCCACTTTTAGGGTACCGAGATTCGTTGGCTTCCGACTACTGGTCTCATTGTTTTCTGGCGCTAGCCTTGATAAACTTGGTAAACTTATTCTGTCCCCTTCGTTCTTGTTCACCCACCTGTGTCCACTTTAGTAATACTTGCCTCTGGCCTCCCACCCCCTTCCTATCCAAAATAGGCTCCGTTACCCGTAGAATTTTATATCCCAATACCAGTTTCCCCACCCTAAGATGCAGCCCGTCACGCCCGTGCATGCTCGCGTTGCCCCAAAACGTGTCCCAATGGTCGATAAAGGGTATTCCCAGACCAACACAGTAGTCCTCCAACTCCTCATTTAGCGCCAAAATCCTGGAGTTCCGTTCGTCCCCACCTCCAAGGACATGAAGGACTCCGGATGCAACTACCCTCGCATTCGTACTTGGCACTTTGCTGACTAAGCCTCTATACGACTCCACCAAACTTACTGACCATCTCTCCCTGATACTGTTGGTCCCCACATGGACCACCACAACCGGTACCGATCCTGACCCTGCCACAATGCCATCTACCCGGTCCCCAGATCCTCCACCTTCGCCCCAGAAAGCACAAGACTGTTCGATTAGAACTGTCAGACCCACAAACCACATTGTCATTCCCACGTACAATGCTGCTTCTCGCTACAACTAATTTTCTTCTGTCCCAGTTCCTATATCATTTGCGACTCCCCTCGTTTTGCATGCCTCTGGCCTCCTTTTTCTCTTCACCACCCTCCTTACGCCATTTGGCCTATCAACATCAACAACCATCTCGCCTCCACGATTTCCTCTACACTTTCATCCCCAGCTAGGGGCATCAGAATCTAAAACACTAAACCTGTTCGCAGCCCTGTCCTGACGCCACCTTCCGAATTTTCCTACTACCCCCCCCCTCCCCCTCAGTTCCTCCTCACACATCAAACATTCTTCCCCCACGTTTCCAACTTCCCAGTTTCCTCCTTGAGGCCACAACGACCTTCCACCCACCTTCCACCTCACCATCATAGGTAACCTTCAACGGGGGTAACTCCAGATACACCAGCCCTCCCCAACCTCCCTCTCAGCTCTGCAATCTCACGCTCGAACCCAACACACTTCCCTAACAACTGTAAAATATCCCTGCAGTTCGCATATGCCCCTCTACTCTCCAACGGCCGACCAGCAGCATACCTCATATTACACTGTCTGCACGCTTCCGTGTCCTCATTCTCCCCACCTGGACCTGCACCCCTCGACTCACCTCCAACAGACCCCCTTTAAAAACCATACTTACCTCCGTCCTGACACTAAACAATCAGATATCTTTTCACACTCAGAAAACAGAACAGCAATAAAGAAGAACAAAGAATAATCACCATGAAATAACCGAACCATGAATTAACCGAACCAATAAGCGTAGAAGAGACCATGGATCGAATCAGAAAATGCAAGTCATCTGCGTCCCCAGGAGAAGACGAAGTCTCTTACAAAATGATGAAGCAGTGCCCCCAACATCTTCTACCGTAGACTTACCCAACTCCTAAACTGCTGTCTCTTCTGTGGGTACTTCCCAAAACGCTGGAAAGTGGCCACAGGAGTCATGATACCTAAAACCGATAAAGACCCTACCAAAACTTCTAACTACCGCCCAATTAGCTTGCTTAGCTGTGTTGGAAACATATTTGAGCGGATTCTTACTACGAGACTTCACAGCTATCTCGAATCAATCAACCTTTTCAACAAATGGCAAAGAGCGTATATGAGTCAGAAAGAGGGGATCGAACACGTATTTCGACTGGTCGATTATATGAAAAGAGCATTTAGTCAACACGAAATCTGTACAGCGCTTTTCTTGGATGTAGAAAAAGCGTTCGCCTCGGTAATGCACAATGACATGAGATTTACCCACTAAAATTCTAACTGACCGAAAAGTCAAGGTGAGTGTTAACCGCGAGGTGTCAGAGAAAATAATACTCGCAGCGGGAACACCACAAAAGTCGGTTCTATGCCCGTTTCTTTTCATAATATATGTGAATTATATAGAAAAAGTATGGACAAACTGTGTTGACCTATTGCAGTTCTCGGACCACAAATGCATGTGGACGGCCAGCAAGTCTCGAAACATGATTAAAAATCGTCTACAGGATACCATTCGCGATCTTGAGAGCTAGTGCGCCCTATGGCGCATCAAACCCAATGCCGCCAAAACTCAAAAAGTTACGTTCTCCAAGAAACAAAGGAAAAAACCAATCCCCAGTATCGATCTCCAGTTATACGATCACAAACTAGAAGCAAGCAAAGAGGCCAAATATTTGGGATTTATACTAGATAGCATCTCAGTCTAAACAGTCACGTAAACTCCATTACGGTTAGAGCCACTATACGTATAAATTTTGTGAAAATGATCAGAGGTAAAAATTGGGGTGCAAACAAAGATGTGCTTCTCAAGTCCTACAAATCATTTATACGTTCGGTTCTAGAATACGGTGCCATAATAACAAGTGACCTGAGCAAAACCAACATTCAGAAGCTACAGATGGTTCAAAACTATGCCCTGCGTGTGACATTACGCAAACCCCAAAATGGACCCCCTATAGGCCTAAAGGAACCTCACGAGCTAGCAAAAATAGAAATTATTAATACCGCGATTAAAAGACCTACAAAACAAAACCCTCAACAGACAACAAGATAGTGAATTAATGGTTGAGCTGAACGAACACCCATCCCTTAACAGAAAAATAAAATAAGTTTTCAGAAAATAAAAATTATACAATATAATTAAATTGAGTGGAATCAGTGAGGATTGCCTCACTACACATTGAGAACGTTAGGGTTGAGTCTGTGATGACTGCCTCGCAACTCTGCCGAAACGCGATTGAAACGCGTTTAATAAGACCTATATAACAAAACCCTCCACAAACTCCAAGATAGTGAATCAATCGTAGAGATGAACGAACACCGAACGCTTAACAGAAACAGAAACCACAGTAAATTAAAATCACTCAATAGATTTAAACTGCGTGGAGTCAGTGAGGATTACCTCGCTACTCATTGCGAACTTTAGGACTGAGTCTGTGAGGACTGCCTCGCAACTCAGCGTGTGGGGAGTACGTGGGCTCCGAAGAAACCCACCCCTCACCCAACCCATAGCAACAATCATACAACAGTCACAACATACAATAGCGGATATAGATCTTTCTCTCTATCTACAACTTTTTAACCCTTTACCCAACGTAACGACCAAAACCGGCCAGCGCTATTCTCAAAAATCGCCAATTAATTTTCATTATTTTTTCATTTTTTTGTCTCAAAAACATAGGTTATGACCCCTCGTTGGAACGAGCTCAACGAGCTCGTTCCAACGAGGGATCATAACCTATGTTTTTGAGACAAAAAATGAAAAAAATTAGTTATTCAAGAATTTTTTTGGCAAGTGTCGTCTGCTTTTCATGTTAGGTAAAGGGTTAAATTGAACATTCTCAATTTTTCTTCTAACACCCTTATCAAGAAGGCACATGGAAATAGTAGACGGAGCGTAGGAGAAACAATCTACCTTTCTTTTAACATACACAGGAAACCACCAAACACCAGGCTAGGATTGAAACAAGCTTATCTGGCTGGGACGAGTGTACATTGTATATAAATAAACATTTGAATAAAGATTTAACAGCCCTTTTAACGGCTTTCGGTTTATGTCTGTGAGAGGGGGTGTGCTTTGTGGTTCCTTTTTTTTTTGGGGGGGGGGGGGGGTCCCTCCAATCATCCCGTCATCTGTTTCCCTTGAAGGCGGACCAGATGGCAAAGGCTCAGCATCTCCCCCTTACAGGCTGATGGATGACTCCCAGCTTTCAAAGACACATATTGGTGGATTTTTTCCCCTTTTGTAACCGTTAAGTATAATATGCTGGGGCTGCTCCTAAACCAGCGAATGTTTGGGTTTCTTTTTCTTTTTTCTAAAATAAACTTCAAAGTTCAAACTGCGGTTTCAGTATTACCATAAATATGCTCACTTCTCTAAGCAAACACGGAGCAGAACTCTTGTAGTTATGCAAAATTCCTAGCCATCTTCCAGTTCGAGGTTCCCGGGGATCTTAACCCACTACCTACTGCCAGTCGCACACTCAAACTTAATAAAAATTAATGGCTCTCGATTCCGACTCTCGTGGATTTTATAAGCAAATAAAGCTGTGAAGCAAATAAAGTTATTCGGGTCGCAAGGGATTTCACTCCCACATCGTCCCTGTGTGTCTTCGGCGCGCAGAAACTTTTCATTCATCGGGTCATCATTCTTGTTACAACTCTTTACGACCATGACGAGAAAGTTTAATTCGAAAATAACGTATCCTTGCGGGGAGTGTGCGGAAAACAGCGTTTCCGCCATTTGTTTATTTTGTGTTTAATGTCAAAATTGGCTACATGCAAGTTGTCAGGACATTTCTTCCGATGACAAAGAGTAAATGTTTTGAAGATTACATTTGCGATAAATGTGCCAGCTCTGGAGGGAATTTTGATTACTGCAGAGGACTGCAAAGACTGAGCAAGGTAGGTTTTTCACATTTAAAACGAATTTTTTTTTATATAAAAACAACATCGCCGTTCCTTATGACCAGAACTTTGTATTTAAGCCGACTGAGTCAGCTGACCATTCGCTAATATCCGAGTATTGCGGCTAGCTACCCCTGAAATTAAATAAAAATTTTAATTTTTAGCTCAACTTAGGCAAAGCCAAATTTGAGCTTTTGTCATGGCCCGTTGTCCGTCGTCCGTCTGGCCGTCCGTCCGTCCGTCTGTCCGTACGTCAACAATTGGATACGGCTCGGGCTAGAGGCCGTATTTATGAACCGATCTTTACGAAACTTCTTGGGTACCTTTGTTATGACCGTGGGACGAGAACGAGTGTTTTTGGGTGCGGTCCGAAATTGAAGATGGCTGCCAGCCGCCATTTTGTACCGACGATGCAGAAATCTGGGGTTTTTTTTGTACAGAGCTTCCATATGAAAGCTCTGATTTGAATAATTTTTTGTACGAATGTTTAGTACCATGGGATACATCACATATAATACGAGTTTTTTTCTCGTGCGTAAATTGTGCAAATTAGACTAATTTTGATGTTTTTTGGTGTTACTTTCAGCACTGTAAGTGCAAATGCCAATACGGCTCGGGCTAGAGGCCGTATTTATGAACCGATCTTTACGAAACTTCTTGGGTACCTTTGGTATCACCGTGGGGCGAGAACGAGTGTTTTGGGGTCCGGTCCAAAATTCAAGATGGCCGATGGCAGCCATTTTGTACAAAATTAGGTGCAATCAGATTTTTGGCACAGAACTTCCATATGAAAGCGCTGATTTGAATAATTTTTTGTGTGAATGTTTAGTACCATGGGATACATCACATATTATACGGGTTTTTTTCTCGTGCAGAAATTATGCAAATTAGATGAACTTTGATTTTTTTCAGTGCGACTTACACACAGTAAGTACACATGTCAATGCGGCTCGGGCTAGAGTCTGTATTTATGAACTGATCTTCACAAAATGTCTTGGGTAGCTTTGTTATCACCTTGGGACGAGAACGAGTGTTTCTGGGTGCGGTCTAAAATTCAAGATGGCTGCCAGTGACCATTTTGTACCGAAATTAGGTCTAATCAGTTTTTGTACACAACTTCTATACGGCTCAGACTAGAGGCCATATTTATGAACCAATCTTTACGAAACTTTTTGGGTACCTTTGTTATCCCCGTGGGATGAGAGCGAGTGTTTTGGGATGTGGTCCGAAATTCAACATGGCCACCAGCAGCCATTTTGTACCAAAATTAGTGCAATCAGTCTTTTGTACAGAACTTCTGTATGAAAGTTCTGATTTGAATAAAATTTTGTATGAATGTTTAGTAACATGGAATACATCACATATTGTAAGGGTTTTTTTTTTCTCGTGCAGAAATTATGCAAATTAGATGAACTTTGATTTATTCAGTGCTACTTACACAATGTAAGCACACATGTCAATACGGCTCAGGGTAGAGGCTGTATTTATGAACCGATCTTCACAAAACTTTTTGGGTACCTTTGTTATCACCTTGGGACGAGAATGAGTGTTTCTGTGTGCGGTCCAAAATTCAAGATGGCTGCCAGTGGCCATTTTGTACCGAAATTAGGTTCAATCAGGTTTTTGTCACAAGTTCTATACAGATCGTATTTATGAACTGATCTTCACAAAACTTCTTGGGTACCTTTGTTTTCACCTTGGGACAGGAACGAGTGTGTTTTGGGGTGCCTTTGTTATCACTGTGCTATGAGAACAAATATTTTGGGGTTCAGTCAGACCCACTCTGGACTTTTTTTTCTAGTTTAGCATCTGACTGTCACCCACCTTTACAATACTTTACCTATACATTTGTTACAGGCAACGGTCAGTATTTATGTACAGACCGTTACAATACTTTATATGAACCTTTGTTATCAGGTCATTACCTAGATGTTTGTCATTGCTGTGTCACATACTATACATGCACATGTCTTTGTCTTGACAAGTTGAGCTACAGTGTCATTGACACTTTCATTGTATCGAAAACTTAAACATAACTCATAACCCCTGATTGGAACGTGCTTGACAAGCTCGTCCCAATTATGGGTCATAAGATATGTTTTTAAAACAAAGAATGAGAAAAAAATACTAAATTAGAAGGGCGATTTTCGTGTTTCTAGCACTGGTCGTTTTTGTCGTTACATTTGGTGAAGGGTAAAAGAATGACATTTTTAATCACATGGATTATTCGATTGGTTATGTTCTCTTCTGTGTTTTGCTTTGTTTGTCAAAGGATCAAAGCAACCTTCCTTGAATAGAAAATGCCGATAGTAGTGTATGTTGATACTCTGGGTACAAGCATTTAACACTGAATTCCCCATACCCCAATATTGACACCTGAGGGACAAAATTAACACGGGATTCACCGTAGAGGCTTGTCCCTCGAGTGTCAGTTTTTGGCCCCAGAGTGTCAACATTGGAGCCAGGAAAAAGATTTTAAGTAGATAACAGAATGATTATCTCTAGAATATATCACCACCCAATGTTCTCCTGGTTCCCCTTATGAAAAAGTACCATGGTATACCATGGTAAAACTATGGTATACCATGGAATGCCATGGTATACCACAGTTGTACCATGGTGCACCATGGTTGTACCATGGTATACCATGGTACAACCAAAGGATACCATGGTACACCATGGTTGTACCATGGTATACCATAGTAGTACCATGGTACAACCAAAGGATACCATGGTACACCATGGTTGTACCATGGTATTATATGGTTGTACCATGGCATACCATGGTTTACATGGTATACTATGGTTGTACCGCAGTACGACCATGGTGTACCATGATACAACTATGGTATACCTTGGAATACTATGGTTGTACTACGGGTCAACCATATTATACCATGGTACACCATGGTATCAGCTTGGTTCACCAAATTGTATGACAGTACCATGGTTTCATCAAGGTACCATGGAACAGTTAAGACAGTGGTACAGTGGAGCCCACTTAATCGGATATCTCTTAACAGAATACAACTTCCAAACACAAAACATTCAGTACAAATTTGACATGTTAATTGCAAATGGGTTATAGAGTAAACTCCTGTTAATTGAATAACAAATCTTGTAACATGTCGAAAAATTACCTTAACACCCACAGAATCCCCTTTGTTTGTAGACGACCTATTTCAATCTCTGTACATCCAATACAGGCATTTAATCATTTTATTCTTGCATGACAGAGCCCAATGAGCTCTGTCAAAGATATAATGGAATAAATGCATTTATTCCAAGATATAATGGAATAAATGCTTAGTTTATCTCCAGAATATAAAAATGACCAAATCCCTGTTCATTCAACACTCTTGTTAATTGAATATTTTTCACACTGGCGCAGTGGCTATTAAATTTACAGGGTTACACTGTAACACGAGGATGTACCATGAGACTTTAAAATGTAAATTTTCAAGCCAACCATGGTCTGGTATCAGAAAGGTTTCCCCACGGAATCCCATGATACGAGGAAGTTTGGTTTAATTAGTGCTATAAATAGTGAATCTGTGTTCACAATACATGCTTGTCCGTGTTATCTATATATCTGCTTTTAAAAAGACAATTTACAACAAAGGCACATTTTGGAAAAAAATGGTTTTGTGTTACACCCTTTCTTCACTATGTTTTGCCTTGAAAAAGATAGAAACATAGCCTGGTGACATTGTCGTTTATAATTCTGTTTTCTGGTAATCAGCCTATCCGATTTGATCTATAGCCTGAGACCGAAAGCAATTTTGCATATAATCGACTCATATCAGTCGTGCCATTGTGTACTGTTTTATAAACTTCAATTTATTTCGCCATGCGGCAATTGCAATCGATTTTTGGCTCATACCTTTAAATTGAATAGAGGAATATTATGTAGTTTCATTTAGTTAATTTTGTGCTTTAGTTACTTTCATTTGATTTCATTTGGTTTCATTTGTTTTCATTTGGGTAAAATGGCGTGCCCATCAAAATTAGAGACAAATCACGTGACCAAATAGTCTTTCTGTATACACTTTTTAGTGTGCTTACTGATGAGCCACGACCACGACTATTTATAAACCGTTATTTTTTTTATCCACAAATACTTTTCCAAGAAGTCTCGAGTGTTTTAACTGTAAACCCGACCGAGTAACAGTTCAGCCTCATCACCAAGGCATATCTTCAGAGCATGTCTTGATAATGTAGATGGTATATTTTGTTTGTCGGGACTTCACCCATCACATTCGATAATTGAGCCATCACGGTTGGGACAAATCAGGCTTATTCCACCACCCACCTCCAATCGATCATTATCGCGACAATAGAGGTGTGTGTTTGGCGAACATCCTGAAAACAACAGTCACAAATTGCTAAAACTAGTGCTAAAAGACATTTTCACGATATAAGTCCAAAAAAAAATAAGATTTGCGATTACTGCAATTTGAGTCAGTTTCTTTTATTCGGGAACATCAATCGATCTCAGAAACACCGATCGGTCTACAGGATCAACGTTACACCAGATCTGCATCGAATCTCGGGTACAAATTTTCCATGTTAATCGTAGAGCTGTAGGTTTTTAAATTTCTTGTTTGGTTTCGGTTTTGGTTTTTCGGGTGGAGTAAAACCTCGGTTCGGTTCGGTTTTCGGTTTGTTCATGAGGCCAAATAAAATTCAATAAAACTCATTCTTATGTCCGGAGTCATAACTGAATGGCAGTGAAATTGAGTGAAACTCAATGAATGCCCGAAATAAGCTACAATACATGAAGAATCAGGAAGGCCAAAAAAAATAATTACCTAAGTATAAAGAATTTTTATTGTGCTTGGCCATTTTTCGAGATCTGACACCAACACGCAACTTGAGGAAAGCTGCAAACACAACTAAACTGAAATGTCGGAAATTCACAGAATGTAGCCTTCCCAGAGTAGTGAGAGTACCCAGACACTGCCATTGGCAGTGTCTGGGTACTCTCACTACTCTGGGAAGGCTTCATTCTGTGAATTTCTGCAGCAAAAGAGTATTTAATAAAAAACGAAAAACCTTAGATTACGGGATGTCGACGGTTTCGGTTTCGGTTTTAAAAAAAAACTAAAAACCTCGGTTCGGTTTCGGTTAACCTACAGCTCTAGTTAATCGCTGCTAACGCAGTTTTGACCTGGTCCTGCGACATAATTTTGAGCGCAGAGGCAGGGATTGTAGAAAAAACTGTATATACCACATGGGGAAGTGGAACGAAAATTAAAAAGAAAGTACCAATTTAAATAGTTATTCCAGCATAATCTTTCAATATTTCTCTAAGTTTTCACTCCTAGCTCTGTTGTTGAGCTTGCAATTCAACCATAGCAGTCCTGCAGTCGATAGTATCTGCATTATATCAACCGGTGAAAAATAATTCCGCGAGCAGAATTTAAATTTTAATTCCGCGATTTCAACGCAGCATACTATAATGAAATATCATATAATGTCGGAAGTATATGCATACAGTGTCGAATGATACGCATATATAGACAAACTATAAGCATATATCAACAGACGATAAGCATATATTGGCAAATGGTATGCATATAAAGACAAACTATAATCATATAAAGACAAACGGTATGCATATATAGACTACTGATATGCATATAATATACAACGATATGCATATAAAGACAAACAAACAGCATATATTAACGAACTATATACATATATTGACAAACGATATGCATATCTAGAAATATGATATAAAGACAAATGATATCCATATCTAGACATGATAGCCATATAAAGAGAAACTATAACAATATAAAGACAAACGGTATGCATATATAGACAACTGATAAGCATATAATATACAGAACCAATAAACTGATTTAAACGATATGCATATAAAGACAAACGATATGTATATATTGAAGAACTATATGCACATATTGACAAACGATAAGCATATATAGATTTCTGATAAGCATATAAAGACAAATGATATGTGTATACTGACAAATGATATGCATATATTGGCGAACTATATGCATATATTGACAAACGATATGCATATATATCTTTCTGGTAAGCATATAAAGACAAATGGTATGCGTATATTGACAAACGATATGCATATATTGACAAACGATATGCATATCAATACATATGATAAGCACACAAAGACAAACTATAAGCGTATAAAGACAAACTATAAGAATATATAGATAAATGATATGCATATATTGAAGAACGATGCACATAGTTTGAATTACAATCATATAAGCATACATAGACAAATGATACGCATATATTGACGAACGATATGCATATCTATACATATGATAGGCATATAAAGACAAACTATAATCATATAGAGACAAATGATATGCACATATTGAAGAACGATAAGCATATATTGACGAACGATATGCATATATTAGGAGAGCGGTATATAAGGCAGCTGTGGCATTCCATAGTTATATAATTTATTATTTGTCTGGTACTGTTTTGTAGTATCTGATTACGAATAGTTGATTAATATTGATGGAGTTAAGGATCTAATATGATTAGATAAACTCAGTGTTATACATGTCCACTTCAACATAATTGTCTGAAATATCAACTTAATATTTAGAAGATTGCTTAGTTCAGTTTGTTCAGGTGAGATTATTGATAGGTATACCTGTAATAGGCAACACCAATGATATTATTAGTGCCTATTGGAGATCTGAATCTACGATTTCATCTATTCTTAATTGTTCTGTACAACAGTGGATATTATATGTGTTGGAAATTGAATATTTACTTGTGCCTTAATTGAAAATGTTTTCGTATTTAATTATATATAGTTTTTTAATATGGTCTCGATTATGTAAAGTATTTAGAATATGACGATATAAGTGTAAATGAGTATACGTGTATGCCGCTGTATCCTATGGATAGTTGCATTTTGTCTCCATTGACTTTTTTTGTTTAACCGATTGTCCACTTTTTACTGAAATTGTTAGATATTAACGAAAACGACGATAAGGAATACACTCTCGCGACGGAAGGTTGCATACACATCGTGGAATGTACAAAGCTTCATTAACAAGGTTAGCAATTTGGAATGTTTGAAAATTATCGACAAATTATCTTGGTTATCAGTGCGTTGGATTGAGTCGTGGCCTCCTTGGAAATGCGAAGGGCGGGGTGGCCTTATATTATTGTACGAAATGGTTACATACACGCTAAAAAGTAAAGTGTTAAAAACTACACTTGAAGTGCTGTATTTAACACTTACTAAGTGCTGAACTAGCACTTTGTTCAAGTGTAGATATCCCAGAACTTGACAGGTGTTGACAATAATACCACTTGACAAGTGTAATGTCGCGACACTTAAAAGGAAACAACGCAGATGACGCGGATCAGGCTCGAACTCTCGAGCCTGATCCGCGTCATCTGCGTTGTGTCCTTTTAATTATGTACCCACCAAGCGCAAATCAAATTATGGACGATTCTGGAAGAACCACCAATGCTAGACACATGGGAAGTGCCATCCATTCAAGTTTCAGATCTCTGACGATTGTAATGTCTTAGTGCTTAGAACATTGCACTTTGAGTGTTAAAATCAAACCCTAACAGTTAGAATGGGTTTAACACCTTGAAAGTGTCAGTTTTAACACTTTAGTTTTTAGTGTGTAAGATCCATAAAATTAATGATTTGGCATCAGGGATTGAATTTAAAGGTGAAATCTTTAATTTGAAAGAAAATGTCATTTTCATCTCCGTGTACATTCCCCCAACGAATTAAACGTATTGGAGAGATAATAACAAAATATAGAACCTTAGTGAGCACGCCACGCGCCCCGATATTTCAAGCTCTAATCATTTTTAACCCTTTACCTAACATGAAAAGCAGACGACACATGCAAAAAAAATTCTCGAATAACTAATTTTTTTCATTTTTTGTCTCAAAAACATAGGTTATGACCCCTCATTGGAACGAGCTCAACGAGCTCGTTCCAATGAGGGATCATAACCTATGTTTTTGAGACAAAAATAAAAAAAATAATGAAAATTAATTGGCGATTTTTGAGAATAACGCTGGCCGGTTTTGGCCGTTACGTCGGGTAAAGGGTTAAAAATAAACACAGATTCTAGGAATACTGCAGAAAACAGTGTTCTGTAGTTTCAATGGTATTGAAAGAATTCAAGCAGAATTAATTTTAATTGAAATGTGGTGCCATGTTAAGATTTAATGATACCAACCTTTTTAAATCCAATTTGATCTTTCCAACACACATTGTAAATAATGTAAGGTCACACTAGGTCTTTGCTGATAAATTACTTTAGTGTATGCTTGTTTATAAAAAAGGTGTCAGATTTAGAATTACTATCCCAAATAACAGTGTTTATACACAAGAAGTGAAATAGATTATTGTTTTACTTCAAGAACAAATTCGAAGTCGTTTCATATTCTAAGTCATTGTGGTAGACTCACATACTAAAATGGCCGTAATTTCGATAATATCTGAAAGCGTGTAGAAAAAAAGTCCGGAAAACTGTAATTTTGATGAACTTTTCAAAGTCGAAGGGCCGTAATTTTGGTAAAAATCAGTGGAGCAGAACAAAATGCAAACTTGACCTGTGTAGGCCACCATGTTAGACAAACATACCAAAAATCAGCTCAATATCTGGAAGCATGTTGAGAAAAAGCCCGGAAAACTGTAATTTTGATGAACTTTTCAAAGTCTATGGGGCCGTAATTTTGGTAAAAATCAGTGGAGCAGAACAAAACCCAAACTTATTCTGTAGGCCACCATGTTAGACTAACATACCAAAAAGCAGCTCAATATCTGGAAGCGTGTAGGAAAAAAGTCCGCAAAACTGTAATTTTGATGAACTTTTCAAAGTTCAAGGGCCGTAATTTTGGTAAAAACAGTGGAGCGGAACAAAATGCAAACTTGATCTGTAGGCCACCAGGTCAGACTAACATACCAAAAATCAGCTCAATATCTGGAAGCGTGTAGAAAAAAGTCCGAAAAACTGTAATTTTGATGCATTTTTCAGAGTCCAAGGGCCGTAATTTTGGTAAAAATCAGTGGAGCGGAAGAAAATGAAACTTGATCTGTAGGCCACCATGTTAGACTCACATACCAAAAATCAGCTCAATATCTGGAAGCGTGTAGGAAAAAAGTCCGGAAAACAAGTAGGACTGACTGACGGACTGACAGACTGACGGACTGACGGACGGACCAGTCAAAAACATTATACCCCTGCAACTTCGTTGTGTGGGGTATAATAACGAGAAGAACACGGCAGTGGTTTGATGATAAATGCAAGGTACCAAAGAAACAACTTGATAAGATAGCAATTGAAATACGAAACTTTCCATTTGAAAGATCTCTTGCTGTTAAGTTTTTTAAAGTCAAGAAGGAATATAAAAGAGAATTAAAATTTAAACGAAAAAGATTTTATAAGGATTTCGAATAAAAAATAAACTCTTTAGAAACATCAGACCCGCGTGAGTATTGGAATATGATTAAAAACACGAGGGCCTGTAAAATCATAGTGTCGGACTGCGATTGCTTGTGTGTGCCCCACAATATCAATGCATCGCCTGTGAGTGCCCTGTCAGCTTCTTCCCTTTTATTTCTTTACTTGCCTCTCAAATGGTCAGCCGACGCTTGTCCGCGGCTCATTATTAGGTTTCAAACAACTGGTGTGTTCCTCGGAAATGTGAAGGGTCGCTTGTTCACTCTCAGGTGGATGTGGTGGCATTAGCGTATTTTGAGTGTTTGATCCCGGCGAGAGATGCTTGTCCACTCTTGCTTTCTTTCCTGTCATTTCCGATGTGTCGTTTTTATCTTTTGTTCAGCACAAGTATCATAGTAACCCGGCGGCTGTTCGCGGTTATTCATGAGGTATCGGGCACGGTTATTTCCCCATGTGGGAACAATATATCGTGCATTAGCTTATTATGAGTGTTTTGATCTTGGCAAGGGATGCTTGTCCACTCTTGCTTTCTGTTCCCTCAGTTTCGGAATGGCTATCATCTGTTGCTCCCTCGGTGGATTCCTGTTGCGTCTCAGGTTCATGGGATTACCTCACCGTCAGCCCACTGGTTAGCTCCATCTGCGGGACGGGCAACCTCCTTCTACATGCTTTCCTTGTGGCGGGATGATTCCGTCCTCGGGCTTATCTGTGGCGTTTTGTTTTATCCGCACCTGGATATCATGTTGAAGGAGGCTGCTTTGCAGCTTTTATTGTTCTTGGAACGTTTTATATGTTAAAGGGTTTAATAATTTTATTCCATATGAACCTTTTTTATGTTAAATGGTTTAATAACTTGATTCATATTCTTGGCTACTCCGCATTAATTACTTGATGTCAATAAAATGGGCGGGTAGCCCTACTCAAACAAATTTATTCTTTAGTTTAATGAGTTTCCCCTGTGCCTATCTGTACAAAATATGATTTCACTGATAGTGAAATTACACCAGGCGAAGTTCTTTGTGCATAAAGAGATGAAAAATAATACGTCTCCGGGCAAAGATAGAATAAGAAATGAACTTCTTAACCCTTTACCCAACGTAACGGCCAAAACCGGCCAGCGCTATTCTCAAAAATCGTCAATTAATTTTCATTATTTTTTCATTTTTTGTCTCAAAAACATAGGTTATGACCCCTCGTTGGAACGAGCTCAACGAGCTCGTTCCAACGAGGGGTCATAACCTATGTTTTTGAGACAAAAAATGAAAAAAATTAGTTATTCAAGAAATTTTTTTGCAAGTGTCGTCTGCTTTTCATGTTAGGTAAAGGATTAAGGCAGTTGTACCGTTTATAGTCGAGGAAGTAGCACGAACTTTTAATATTGTATATAAATCATCACATTATCCTAAGGTATGGAGTGAGTCAGTCCTTAAGCCCATTCACAAAAAGGGGGATCCAAATAACTACAGGTCTATTGCACTGAGCAGTTCCTTTGGAAAACTATTCAATAAAATACTCAATAAATGAGTTATATGTTTCTTAGAAAAAAATGGGATAATAAATGACAACCAATTTGGGTTTTCAAAAAATCGTAGTTCCATTGATAGTGTTTTCATCATGAAAACATTGGTTTACAGATACAGACTCCAGAATAAACACCTGTATGTGGCATTTATCGACTTTCGTAAGGAATTTGATTCGGTGAATTGATGTATGCTGTTCCAGAAACTAAAGAGAGTGGGGGTAAGTGGATCTATTTTGAAAACAATTCCGTCACTGAAGGAAAATAGCTCTTATGCTACACAAATAAGGTAGGGAATTGGACCCCCATCCGTATCAAAAATACTGGTTATTCTTGCGAAATATTATTTTATTATCAGTTCTGGTACGAATGCGATAGCAGACTTCCGGGAAACAGTGGTGCCTGCTTTCAACTCTATGAGTTGATTACATATGTGTTTCGTGTTCTAATCCCAACTTTCATTTGGATGTGTAATTTGTGTGTATTTAACCTGACTTGAACGAATATCTACGGAAGCCCTGAAGGGACATATTTTGTTACTAGTTTTTACTTACTTGTTATTACAAATAACAAATAAGTGATAATAAATAAGTAATAACAAGTAAGGAATAACAAATAAGTAATGCCCATAGTAGGGAGGAGGATAGGGCACTTATTCTTTATTTGATATTACAAATAACAAATAACAAATAAGTAATAATTTGTTATTTGTTATTTGTTATTACTTATTTGTTATTACTTACTTGTTATTTGTTATTACTTATTTGTTATTTGTTATTACTTATTTGTTATTACTTATTTGTTATTTGTTATTACTTATTTGTTATTACTTATTTGTTATTACTTATTTGTTATTTGTTATTACTTATTTGTTATTACTTATTTGTTATTTGTTATTACTTATTTGTTATTTGTTATTTTTTATTTGTTATTTGTTATTTGTTATTACTTATTTGTTATTACTTATTTGTTATTTGTTATTACTTATTTGTTATTACTTATTTGTTATTTGTTATTACTTATTTGTTATTACTTATTTGTTATTTGTTATTTTTTATTTGTTATTTGTTATTTGTTATTACTTATTTGTTATTACTTATTTGTTATTTGTTATTACTTATTTGTTATTACTTATTTGTTATTTGTTATTACTTATTTGATATTACTTATTTGTTATTTGTTATTACTTATTTGTTATTACTTATTTGTTATTTGTTATTACTTATTTGATATTACTTATTTGTTATTTGTTATTACTTATTTGTTATTACTTATTTGTTATTTGTTATTTGTTATTACTTATTTGTTATTACTTATTTGTTATTACTTATTTGTTATTTGTTATTACTTATTTTTTATTACTTATTTGTTTTTACTTACTTGTTATTTGTTATTACTTATTTGTTATTACTTATTTATAACAAATAAGTAATAACAAATA
The DNA here is from genome assembly GCA_031216915.1 of Pictodentalium vernedei. Classification (NCBI taxonomy): domain Eukaryota; kingdom Metazoa; phylum Mollusca; class Scaphopoda; order Dentaliida; family Dentaliidae; genus Pictodentalium; species Pictodentalium vernedei. Next base: position 407,518,135 of record CM062292.1, on the reverse strand, counting down.
ACAAATAAGTAATAACAAATAAGTAATAACAAATAAGTAATAACATATAAGTAATAAAAAATAAGTAATAACAAATAACAAATAAGTAATAACAAATAAGTAATAATATTACTTATTTGTTATTTGTTATTACTTACTTGTTATTTGTTATTACGTATTTGTTATTTGGTATTTGTTATTACTTATTTGTTCTTACTTACTTGTTATTTTTTATTACTCATTTGTTATTACTTATTTGTTTTTACTTACTTGTTATTACTTATTTGTTATTTGTTATCACTTATTTGTTATTATTTACTTGCTATTTGTTATTTATTATTACTTATTTGTTATTACTTATTTGTTATTACTTAATTGTTATTTTTTATTTGTAATAACAAGTAAGTAATAACTAGTACCAAAAAAAATGTCCCTCCAGGGCTTCCATAAATATCAGACGTATAGCCCCTTAAATGACAGTAGCAATCAGGTGATGAAGCGGGACACACTAAAAAGTGTAGTCCGTGTCCGTTTCGGAGAAAACGTGTAGTCGGGAACTAAATTATCATTTTCTCATTTATTTGTTGGTTGTTTTCTAAGAATTTTGGAAAGTATACTCATATATATTTCGTATCGTCCCCTGAGATACTTTCCAAATTTCATAGAAAACAACCAACAGATAAATGAGAAAATGATAATTTAATTCCTTACTACACTTTTTCTCAGACGCGGACACACTGTCCCCTTATTCGAACATAATGGGAATCGAACTCCCAAACCTGAGATCATGAGATGAACTTTTTACCGCACCGCTAGCGAGTTAACGTTGTTATTCTGTTATATGTGTCAGGTAACCGGATTTGATACTGGGCCAAGTTTAATCACACAAGAAGGAATCGCGATTGTGCAGACCTGCATCGTTTAACCCGATTTTCATAGCTATAGGCCCTTATTTCATCTTTGATTACATGAAAAGTTTCGTCCAGATGGGAGGCATTTTCTGACCTCGAAAAGATTCGGCAGCTATCTTCTTCGCTTGAAGGGAGGAAAACGGATTGTCAGTGAAAACTTAATTTCTCTATTAAAAACCACGAACTCGGTCCTTTCGAGTGTTGGGAAGAAGCCCGTACCTCCATTGTTATTAGTGTGTGTGTATGTGTGTGAGGCGGGGGTGGGCAGCTCATGTCCTTGATACTGGTATTTATATAGTTTTAGTTTAAACATATTTTTATTGCTCATGTCCTTTGCCTAGTTTTAGTTTAGGCTTATTTTTATGTGCCATTAATAGTGCAAACGAGACCGAAGCACAAATACTTTCCACGTATAATTCCCTCAGCTCCCCTTACAATAAACATACTACACAGAGGACTGGCAACAAACGTTTTGAAAACATATTCAGTGAGTAGGTCTAACCGTCTAAGAAAAAAATAAATAAGAGATGGTATACACAAATACAAAAAGGATAAGACAGAAAAGCGATTTACTTCCGGAGCACGACATATAATTAAGCGAACGCATTAGAAAATAAATTTTATTTAGATACAAGGGTCGAGTTCGAACGTATTTTGAAAATGGGTGAACAAATGTAACTACGGAAAGTGGGCTGGGACATGCTATTTGCTAGTTGCTTTTTGCGAGTTGCTCTTTGCTTTTTGCTATTTGCTTTTTGCGATTTGCTTTTTGCTATTTGCTTTTTGAGATTTGCTTTTTTGCTATTTGCTATTTGCTTTTTGCTACTTTTTGCTATTTGCTTTTTGCTATTTGCTTTTTGCTATTTGCTTTTTGCGATTTGCTTTTTGCTCTTTGCTTTTTTCTATTTGCTATTTGCCTTTTGCTCTTTGCTATTTGCGACTTACAACCATAATGCTTTTACAAATATGGATATCAATGGAACTGGCTCACTGAACCATTTCCATTAACTGGTACAGTCACTCAGTATTAAATGGTGTGGCGTGGTAGTAACTGTTCCTTGGCGGATCACTGAAGTTAAGCAACGTCGAGCCCGGCTAGGGGCCGACAAAAACACACCTTCTCCACACATTGTATGTAATTCTGAGTGACACAACGATTTCGTGTATCTTATACCCTTTGTGAAATAAACCTTCAATAATGTTGTCAAAATTCATTTTATAAATAAAATAATTAACTTCTGTTGATAAAGTACACTTTCTGTTACCCTACAGTTACAAAACGCATTGGTTGTCTAATGAAATGTCCCCATACAGAATTATACGAAAAAAGAAAACGGCAAAAAGCAAATCTCAAAAAGCAAATAGCAAATAGCAAGGAGCAAAGAGCAAAAAGCAAAAAGCAAATCGCAAAAAGCAAATAGCAAAAAGCAAATCTCAAAAAGCAAATAGCAAAAAGCAAATAGCAAAAAGCAAAGAGCAAAAAGCAAAGAGCAAATCGCAAAAAGCAAATAGCATTTTTTTTCTTTGCATTACCATGTCTTATATACAATGAATAATTTGATTGGCTGTTCGATGTATCCGAAGAAAGAACCAGTGCGATTGGTCCAATACAACTCGTAAACAGCAAATAGCAAACAGCAAATAGCATGTCCCAGCCCGCTTTCCGTACGTAACAAAGGAAGTAACCCACAGAGTATTAAAGTAGATGGCAGAGTTACAGAAGAGCGAGATAAAATCGCATTAGATCTAGTCAAGCACTGGGAAAAGGTAAACGATAAGCGATGGGGCATGGGGAACCCACCAGAGTGTCCGAACCAGGGCGAGGAAAATCTATCGAACTTCGTGTGCAGCGATATTAAAAAGGAGGAGGTGCGAAGGGTGATCGCAAAATTAAGGAATGGAAAAACGGGAGGGGTGGACGAAATTCCTAAAGAGTTTATCGTTTATCAAAAACGGGGGAGAGGAACTCTTGGAAAGCCTAACTGCCCTATTCAATTTAGCCAAAGAAAAAGAAGAGGTCCCAAAGGAGTGGAGGGAAAGTGAAGTGACATTTATTCACAAAAAGGGGGAAACAGACGTTTTGGATAACTTTCGAGGGGTCTCTGTCAGTAGCAACATTGGAAAAGTCTTTTGTAAAGTCCTGTATGGGAGATTAGAAGAGGTGATTGAAGAGAAGGGGTTTTGGGAGCGATCCAGAATGGCTTCAGGAAGTTAAGGAGAGTCACTGTCCATCTTTTCACGCTATCCCAAATGATAGAATCCGCGAAAGCAAAAAAGAAAAAGATGTTTATGGCCTTTTTGGACGTTAAAAAGGCATACGATAGAGCATGGAGGGGGGGTATGTGGCGCAAGCTGGAGGCGCTCGGCTTGGGAGGCGAGTTTGTTGGGATTATGAAAGCATTATGTAAAGATGTACAGAGTAAACTTAGCCTGGGAGACATTACAACAAAACGTGTGCCTATGGAGAGAGGCCTAAAACAGAGGTGTATCCTTTCGTCAACTCTTTTTGCATTGTTCATAAAAGGTTTAGGAGATGAACTCCTGCATAGCGACGAGGGGGTTGCAGTTGGGGACTTGAAGATCCCAGGGCTATTTTTGCAGACGCTATGGTGCTAGTGTCAGAAAGCGAAGAGGGGCTAGCGAAGATGCTGGGAATTGTTGGGAAATATGGGAGCAAATGGAGACTCGAACTTAATGAAAGCAAGAGCAAAGTTATACCCGTGGGCCGCAAAGTGGACCCCACTCGAAGGTGGAGAGTGGGGGAGTTCTGCATTCCGGAAGGTAGCAGCAAACTTCTTAGTGTAAGAGAGACTAGTGACTATGAGTACCTGGGGGTAAATATAAACATCACAGGAAGAGGCATCTACCGAAACCACACAAATAAATTGATTCTGAATGGGAAGCTAATCCTTAACCAAATGAAACTTATAGGGAGAAACAGTTTCAATAAGGTTTTCGTGGGGAAAACCATTTGGGAAATGGTGGGTCTGCCAAGTAAAACATACGGTACGGAAGTTGTACCCCTAAACCAGACGGCTGTTAAGAGCTTGGAAATCCTGCAGAACGATGCAGGCCGATGGATAAGAGGGCCGAGTAATGCCGCAGCGCTAGAAGCAATCAGGGGTGAGCTAGGGTGGATGAGGATCAAGGACAGGACAGACCTATTCAAACTCGGTTATCTTAATTATTTGGTAAATCTCCCCTATAGCCGATGGTTGAAGTAATGTTCCTGAGAACTTTCAACTCAAATATCAAGACGGGGTGGATGGTCCAAGCGAGGGAGCTAGCAAGAACTACTCATTGTAAATTCTGGACCTAGACGCTGGGGCAGACCAGGGTAAAAAGATCGTCAGAGAAAGGGTCATGGAGGATTGTAACCGTAATTGGCGAGAGGGGGTCAAATCAAAGATATCTTTTGGTGACCTGCGTGATAAAGAGAAGTCTGGTTTTGAAGAGTACCTTGATGGCACCTTTGGGGGTCACTGTTGTTCAAGCTGAGGTCGCGGTCCCTGGAGCTGAGGAGAAAAATTGGGAAAAACAGTGAAAAAGGAGTGCCAGATGTGTAATTTGGGCGTGGTGGAGACCCTGTAACACGTTCTTCTAGAATGCCAAATGGGATGGGAGAATGAAGGACATGTTAGGGGGCGACTCAAAGGAGAGGGTTAATATGCTAATCGGAGAGATTGGGAAGAATGGGGCAAGGGATGTCATCAAGCAGTTCGTCTCCGAGTGTTGGGATGAGAGAAGAAGCGTGGGAATAGGGAGGCAGTTGGTTGAACAGCAGGGGTAACAGGGCCGATCAGCGGCCGGCCAAAGTGTTATTATTACAAGGCTTGGGACAGGCGTCACTAATCGACCGATGTCTTAATATTATCATTTATAGGGTGAACCGCAATGACCCTGAGTCTGCCCCGAAATGCACCGTTATACATGGATAGTATCCCGGCATAAACGGACATTTCGGGATAAAACAATAGTTCACCAAGCCGCTTAGACTGTATTTTTGCACCAAAATTATCTCATATCAAATCGTTCGGAAGTTGGTTAAGGGCTAGGTCTGAACAGTTTTAACATACTAGACCTTATCGTTTCGGATTAAACGACGCGTTAGTTCTGATGGCAAGCATTTTAATGAAAGGCATCTTGCCTATTCAAAATGCTCCTGTAGCTACAATCTGCCGTTTGTCTTGTCATGGGCGGCAGTGAAGACGGTGGAGGATGTCAAGTTGCTGGTGATTTTTTATTGTCTACAATACAAGCGTCGGATTCTCTACTCTTGGACGGAGGGATGAACACTATATCACTGCGTTAAGGGTTAATACATAATTATGTCTCCGTGATATCAAGCTCTTTAGAAGTAAAATACCAAACCTGGCAAGCTCATACATTGTTTGTGTAACACAGAGGAATTACTGGGTTAAGCAACTGTACTGAGAATGACTGATCGGTAGAATAGTGGCCACGGGCGTATAGAAGGCATTTCGCAGTCAGTTGGGGGGGGGGGGGGGGGGGGGGGTATCATAGCAGAGCACAAGACACAAGAACACTGCTGTATTTCAGTAGGTGGGGGGGGGGGGGGGGCGTGTGCCTTAGTGGTATTGTGGAAAAACAATATACAAAACTATTTTTGAACCCACGGACCTCGACATTAAGAAAAATGCACATTTCTGGCTCCATATTTAACCCTTCACCCAACGTAATGACCAAAACAACCAGCGCTATTCAGAAAATTCACCATTCAAATTTTATTACTTTTTCATTTTTTTTTGTCATAACAACATAGCTTAAGATCCCTCATTGGAACGAGTTCATTCCAATGAGGGGTCATAAGCTATGCTTTGATGCAAAATATCAAAAAAATTAATGCTTCAAGAATTTTATTTGCAAGTGTCGTCTGTTTTTCGTGTTAGGTAAAGGGTTAATAACGTTTCGTCCAGATGGAGATATCTGTTGAAGAGCCCAAAATGTGCCTCACTCTAACGTCCATAGTAGAAACAAAATAAACGAGAGAATCTTTGGTCGCACATCTTAATAGTACCAATAGTACACTCTAAAATCAGTTGGGATAAAAAATCTACCCATATCAACTTGATTGAGTGAATATGAAGCCAAAGGGGTTCATATTCACTCATCCAGTTGATTTGGGTTAATTTATAACCCAACTGATTTTAGAGTGTAAAGAGGCATCTGTGTACTCCCATCTTGCTTTTGTCTAACAAGATTGCATTGACGGATTGGTAAAGAAAATGTTGGCATCATCTCTCTCTCTCAACTATTTCTTACCGCAACAGGAAAATAAAGTCAAAGATAGTCAACAGTTTACAATATTGGTACCCATTTTACGGGGCTTCCACCCATGCGTAGGTGACTTGGTCCTATTTTACCAGTAAAACTGAGCTTGTTTACCACAGTAGACAGGCACTGCTTCATTTCCCGGGGTTCCCGCAGGGAAGTGGTTCCTAGTCACGGACTATCATCGAAATGAATAATAGGCTACAGCTTCCGTCTTGTTTGTAGTTTTTTTTTATCAAAATGATCAGTGTCGGAAGCAGATATTATTTCAGTGGTGATAACTGCATACATCATAATAACACGAATACCAGAGATTATGTCATTATATGTACACGTTTTGACCACAATGAGCCAATGATTTAAATATGTTTAACAAGGACTTTTCTCGACTTTAGTAAGAAACTCCCTATTTTTAAGCACTTTCAAATGACTAGGGTTACAATCTCAAAATTCAAGCACTTTCAAGTGAACTTATATACAGACACTCTTTAATACTGTCGATACAGTGGAGCCAACTTAACTGGATAACTCTTAATTGAATAATCCTGTTAATTGTAAATAAATTCCAAACATAAAATCATTTACCTTATCCACACTACGAATTTGACCTGTTAACTGCATATCGATTCAAGAATGAACTCATATTAGTTGAATGAAGATCTTGAAGTTTTTAGAACTACTCCGACAGCCACTTTATTCTCCATGTCAATAAGCTTATCTGGCATCAGCACATCAAGCAGAATTTAAATCTATTATATCTTGTGTGACAGAGCTTCACGAGCTCTGTCAAACAAGATGTAATAGAACACGAGAAAAGAGCAACGCGGAGCATTGCACACGCCCCCTTCTGCAATACCACAGATAGAACACGCTGCTGATTGGAATGTTGGTATTAATCTCATAGGTAATCAATTTGTGAAAAAAGTGTTTTCTGTGAAAAACTGCGTAAGATAGTCAGTATTTGAAACACCAAAATTAGCATAAATGTCTATCGCCACACCAAAGGACATCACAACTAGACAACCAATGTGCTACTTATAATGAAAAATGTCCGTTCGGAGAGTTTATCAAAGTCTAACAAGGGCCGTAACTCTGGTACACATGCACAGACGAAATCCACAATACGTGAATATTCTTTCCTCCATGATACAAGACTCTCGCCATACCAAAGGACATTAAAATCTGACAACCAATGCTGAGTTATAATGCAAAATGTTCCTATGAGCAGATTTTTTAAATCTATCACAGAACATAACTCTGGTCAGTAACTGTACTCGGATGAAACCCATATGTTGATATCTTCTTCTCCATTTTGTTCTCTCACCATACCATAAACCATCAGAATCTGACAACTGAGATGATTGCGTTATAATGCAAAATGTTCTTCTGGACACTTTTCTAAGTCGAATAACGGTCATAACTCTGGTACAAATGTGTTGACAACACTCGCAATATGCAGATATGCTTCCCCTATGCGTGTCTTTCACCACATCAAAGGATATCAAAATCTACCAACTGGTGGCTCGAATTATAATGTAAATTATTCGTATGGGCAGTTTTCTAAGTGGAACAAGGACCATAACTTTGGCAGGAATGTGTGGAAAACACCGCAATATGTGGATATGCTCTCCACATGCTTGTCTTCCACCATACCAAGGACATTAAAATCGAACAACCGATTCTTGAGTTATAATGCAAAAGTATGGACATTTTAAAAAAATCTAACAGGAGCCATAACTCTGCTGGATATGCGTAGTCGAAATTTGAAATACACGGAAGTCCAGTCTTGTCTATCGACATACCAAAGGACATCAAAATCCAACAAACGGGACTTGAGTCATAACACAAAATGTTCGTATGGAAGTATGGACGAAGACCTCGACTATATGCTCATCGAAACTCCTTCAGTGGTCTAGAGATGAGGCATACTAAATGCTCTGTTTTTCACTAGAATACAAGAAAATGACCAAATTCCCGTTGGACCAGATCAAATTAAATAATAGATTCTTAGGCATTTTTTTAAAAATCCAGTTGTGAGAGCCTAAAATTAAATACCAGAGCTTCCATGTTGATTTCGCTGATAGGTTCTTTTTTGTAACAACGGTCACACAACACAAAAATGGATATAAAAAATAATAAGGAGTTTTTTAACTGAGTGCTAGATAAAAAACTGAAGGTATTAGTGCAAAAGTAACTTTAAAAACTGAAGGTATTAGTGCAAAAGTAACATTAAAAACTAAAGGTATTAGTGCAAAAGTAACATTTGCTTACCCATCTTTCGTATTCAGTTAAACTAAATCATACTTTGTTTAAACAAATTAGTTCTACTACAAATTATAGGAGAGTGTCTGTTGGCACTCTTCTATAATTTATAATCAAACAATTTTTAGGAACAAATTTAGACCACTAAAACTAATCTAGCTCTCAACCAGTTAAATAAATATTTATTTTGTACATACATAATCGTGTCGTATTTCGCGAAGAGAATCACAATACTGTATCAATGTATACGACATATTGCATCGCAAATCACGATGTGATACCTCTGAAATCACATGGTAGTTTTGTACATTTTGAATTTTGTCTCCGAAATAAAAATGACGATCGTGGGCCGAAAAAACGAATACGCCGGTGTCTGAGAATCCAAAGAATTTTTTTAGTCTAAATTGAATACTTTTCATTGGGAAATCCACTATTTAATTAACAGTGTTCCACTGTACTGGAGTTAAGTACTGTTACTGTCACTGTTACTGCCATCTTTACTGTAACAGATTGTGGTATGCATCAATTCACTCCACCTCATCGGGTCTCCCCTGTTAGAAAAACAGTAGGCAGAAACGTTTTGTGGCATCAGTATTATTATTTATTTATTCATGGTGTTTAAGGTCACATATTTCTGCACAATGGCTAATCATGACCACAACATGAGTATCAACTTAAAACCAGGGGTGAGCATTAATAAGCCATGTTGCCCATTTTAGAGGGGGTTTACAATCTCCCAAGCACCCTGACTGTGTCCTATTTTACCAATAAAACAGAGCCTGTTTACCGCAGTGAACACACTGCTTCAATTCCCGGGGTTCCCGCAGAGAATGGCAGCTGTATAATAGACTGGATAACCAACATCTGTATGTAAGTCCCCAAGTAGGTACTATCTATGATTATAAATAATCTACTAAAGCTGACTTCATATTTGTGTTGCAATCAAGATATGGCCACAGATTCTGAAAGAGGGCATCAGCTTCAATAAACAAACAACCCATCGGTTCTCATGTCAAAAATTCCTCAGCTGAAAACAAATCTTACGCTACCTCCTCGATCCTTTGACTTTGAGGTAAAAAAACTGAGCATGCGTGAGAATTTGAATGGGGCAAGGCCCCTTCAAATTCTCACACATTCTCATTTTTGTAACACAAACTCTGGCACATCTAACCTTCTACCGCTAACAAACTTATGGGTTCCTTTGCCTCCACTTGAAACCCTCGAAAGTCCTCGAATTTCCTAAATGCTTTTTTGTCTTGGGGTGCTCTGTGACACACAGACATATGGGCAACATTTTTGGGGGCGAACTGAGATCAACATCAGGCGAGGTGTTAGTCGAGTCTAATATTGATCTCATTGAGCCTCACGTGACACCATATCCGACCGCTAAACGTCCCGTAACGAATTTATTATGTCAGCGGACAAAATCCAGAATGTCCGTTTAATTAATCGGCCTGGTGATTTATGTGAAAATGGAAAGAAGCAGACGTCAGTTTATAATGTAAGGGGAGTAACTCTATCTACCAAACGTTTCGTACTGAAGCGATTATCAATCGGTACGATTAACCCGTTTCAATTTATACATTGAGCCATCGCGTAGGGTTATCGATCGAAATAAGTTTCTCAGTTTGGGACAGATATCGTAGGCTGAGTGCTAGAATGTTCTATGGCCCATAGGGGACACAGAACATTCTAGCACTCAGACGACGGTATTATAAACCGATTCTTTCTTTTTGTTCAAGCGAGTTTAATGAAACTTTAATCACATTCAACCGACGATTCAGAACGTTTGCTGTAAGATTGCCATTTTTTAAACGAGGCGGTTGTATTTTATTTCTGCAAACAATATGGTGGACACACACCTAATATTGATTTCATATGGGGTCACCGATGACGTCATCGCCGACTTGATATGGCTTCATGGGCGCTACCGTTTATCCTCATTGATTGGTTGATCTCAAGAGCTGACATAAATAGCTATATGCAGCTAAAAAGTATTTCTACATAAAATCAAAATGTCTGATATTCCCAGGACACGTGGGACAGGCTTTGCATTAAATGTATAAAAGAAGTTATGGATTTTTTTTCTTATCAGAGCACCCATTTTGATTCCCTAGTGATCATGTACTTTATTAAGTGGTAGAGAACTGAAAGACCGTATATGGGCTTCATTCTAAAGTGCATGCACCGCGTTGTCAATGCTTCATATTCTGTGGATATATGCTTCATATTAACGTTGCAGCGAACATATTTTGTTTGTATGGATTTGCCTTGTTATAACTGATGGTAGAGTAACTACAGACACCCCACATGACCTGTAACAAGGCTAAGACACATGAAGCAATTTTGACAATCAACAAGAGGCCCCATGGGGCCTCAGGGCACTCACCTGACATAGTAGCCTAAATATCGACCCAGGAAATTTATTTGAACAAACTGCATTTGCCCCTCCTAAGAAAAGCTTATACCAATTATCCAAAGATTCTGAACGGTGTTTCTAAAAAAAACAAAGATGTTTAAAGAATATTCCTCATATTGAACTAAGTTATAATTCGGGTTCCCACAGGGAACCCAAATATAAACCCAGGACTTGGCTTGAACAAACTTGAATCTCACGTCCGTAAGGATGCTGTATACCAAATACCAAAGATTCTGACTCCTGGATCTGAAGAAAAATATTTTTAAAGAAGATTCCTTATATTAAACAATGTTATAATTCGGGCTCGCAGATGGAGCCCAAATATGAACAAAGGGACATGCTTTGAACAAACTTGAATCTCACCCCCCCTAAGGACGCTGCATATCAAATATCAAAATATTCTGATTGGTGTATCTGAAGAAAAAGATTTTTAAAAAATACTCCTCATATTGCACTAATCTGAACATTTGGGCTCCCATAGAGCGCCCAAATATGGCCCCTGAGATTTGCTTTCAGCAAACATGTGAAACAATCTCCCACAGCTGTTACATGTGAAATTTGAAAGCTTTTGGAGCAGTGGTATGGGGAAGAAGATTCTTTAAGGTTTTTCCCATTACTCACAGTGTTAAAAAATGATGACTCTGCACTTTTTCAAAGTCCCGAAAAAGTACCCTGTGATAAAATCGATAGCAATTTTTTACCATTCCATTCTGTTGAAACCTAAGAAAGATTCACACCATGTAAGAATTCTCAATGCCGTGTACTTTTGGAGATATGGGCGTTTTAAATTAATTTCTTTCTATTTTTAGCTCCAGCGATTCCCATGGGGGGACGGGACAAATTCGTTTTGGCATAAATTAAGAACTTATGACCCAGTAAGCCCTCATATCAAATTTGGTTCAAATCAGCTTCTCGGTTTGGAAAAATAGAAATTTTGGGTGGGGCGAAAATTCTTGCCACTCCCTTAACGACGGCAAATATAGCCCCTCGAGATTCTCTTGAATAAGCTGTGTCTACACCTCAAAAGGACACCGCACACCAACTATCAAGTCTCTGCTACTGCTGGTTCATAAGAACATTTTTTAAAGATTTAAGCACACTTTTGGGGCATGGCCCTAACGAGAAGCGGGGCAACTTGATTTGAACAACATCAAAATGCGATGTCATAACAAACACTTATCTCAAATTTCAGTTAAATCGGTTGAGCGGTTTTGGAGGAGAGGACTCGAACACCATGTTCACGAACGAATGACGGACGAACGGTGAGTGACTACTATAGCTCACCTGCCTGAAAGTCAGGCGATCTAAAAATAATTTGGTACCCTGCCAGGTAAATGTACTGCGATGTGACATGAGATGATGTGATGGGATGCGACATGACCTCTATATAGCTCCCAACTGGAGATATAATTACCCCTTTCTAACATTTTTAGCTCACCTGACTGAAAGTCAGGGTGAGGTATTCTGATCACTTTTCGTCCGTCGTCCGGCGTCCGTCGTGAAGGTGGTGTTTGGGCTTTTTCTCCCAAACCACTGGCCGCATATTAATGAAATTTCATGTGAGTAGGGGTTATATAAGTGGATTTTGATTTTTTGTCAAATTAGGTTTCGGCTCACATTGAGCAGAGGGATGGGGCAAAAATGCTCCAATTCTTAAAAAATCTTCTTCTCAAGAACCAGCAATAGCAGAGTCTTGATATTTGGTATGCAGCTTCCTTTTGAGGTGTAGACTCAAGTTTGTTCAAGAGAAGTTGGAGGGGCTATATTTGACGATGTTAAAGGAGGGGCAAAAATTTAGGCCCCGCCCCAAATTTCTATTTTCCAAACCGCGAGTCCAATTTGAACCAAATTTTACATGAGTGCTTATTGGGTCATAAGTACCTAATTTATGCCGAATTTTTTTCCCCATAGCCCCGTGGGAACCACAGGAGCTAAAAATAGAAAAAAATGAAAACGCCCATATCTCCAAAACTGCACGGCACTGAGAATTCTTATTTGTTGTGAAGCTTCCTTAGGACCAACAGAATGGAATGATCAAAAAAAAAAAAATTGCCATCGGTTTTATCATGGGGTACTTTTTGGGGACTTTGAAAAAGTGCTGAGTCAGCATTTTTTAACACAGTGGGTAATGGGAAAAACATAAGACTACTTTTCTCCGAAACCACTGCTCCAAAAGCTTTAAAATTTCACATATAACATCTTTGGAAGATTGTTTCACATGTTTATTGAAATCAATTGCCTGGGTCGATATTTGGGCTCTCTATGGGAGCCCAAATATTTAAATTAGTGCAGTTTGAGGAGTATTTTTGAAAAATCTTCTTCTTCAGATCTACCAATAAGAATGTTTTGATATTTGGTATGCAGCATCCTTAGGGGGGTGAGATTCAAGTTTGTTGAAGCCAAATCCCTGGGTTCATATTTAGGCTGAAAATTTGAGGTCCCGTTGCGGACTTCGAAATTTTGGACCAAAATCCGAAAATTTTTTTTTTTTTGTTTTTTCTGCGTTTCGGTCAATTGTAAGACAAAAAAAAATAATTTTTTTTTCCTCTGAAAATTTGGGGTCCGGGTGGGACTTAGAAAATTTTGGACCAAAATCCCAATTTTTTTTTTGTTGTTGTTTTTTCTGCGTTTCGGTCAATTTTAAGACAAAAAAAAAAAAAAAAAATTTTTTTCCCCTGAAAATTTGGGGTCCGGGTGGGACTTAAAAAATTTTGGACCAAAATCCGAAAAAAAATTTTTTTTGTTTTTTCTGCGTTTTGGTCAATTTTAAGACAAAAAAATTTTTTTTTTTTTACCCTGAAAATTTGGGGTCCGGGTGGGACTTAGAAAATTTTGGACCAAAATCCGGAAATTTTTTTTTTTTGTCATTTCATTTATTTCTGTCAATTTTAAGACAAAAAAAAAAAAAAAAATTCCCCCTGAAAATTTGGGGTCCGGGTGGGACCAAAATCCATAATTTTTTTGTTTTTTGTTTTTTATGCGTTTCTGTCAATTTTAAGACAAAAAAACCATTTTTTTAACACCGAAAATTTGGGGTCCGGGTGGGACATAGAAAATTTTGGACCAAAATCCGGAAATTAGTTTTAGCGTTTTTTATGCGTTTTAAGGAGAAAAAAATTTAGGCTGAAAGTATTTTGTTTGGGAAAAAAATCTGTTTTTTATGTGTTTATCTCAATTTTGAGACGTTAAAGTGCAGGAACTGAAAATAGAAGGAAAATCCTGTGTATTGTGTGGGCACAATCGCTACATCTTGTTGGTATATGCTTTTCTTAGGAGGGGCGTATGCAGCTTATTCAAGTCAAGTCCCTGGTTTGATATTTAGACTACCATGTCAGGTGAGCGCCCTCAGCCCCCCTGGGGCCTCTTGTTTTTAAAAGGTTTTCTAAATTAGGTGCAGCCATTGTAGTGAAATTCAGATTTCTCTGATACAATTTCCCCTTTCTTGCTGATCGATTTGTTATCGGTCTTGCTTGCCGATCATATTCAAGGGGAGCAGCTCCCCATTTGCCCCATTGATGGCCCTATGTCGTTTTCATATAAAAGGAATTCTCCTACAGTAACTCATCTTTATGTATGCTATGGACATTTTTAGCTTTATCACAAGTAAAGCTACTGTATTACAATGAACCCAATGTTCATCGAGGAGGACGTGACATATACACAGTCAGTGTAATGTTAAATTGCATGGCCAATTCTGATAAACATATGTCACCAAACTAAAACAGTACAGACAATTTTACAGAAAAAGCGATCGATTTTTACCCTTTGTTATAATATAAACCTTTAATAAAACACATATCCAACATTTCCACATGATATAAATATTATATCACCCCTCAACTGGTCGAGTTCTAAAGTATTTTTGGCCATAAAATCTTGTACACATGTCTTTGCCTTGTTACAATTTATGAGGGAGTGCCTATGGGCACTCTCTCATACACTGTAACAAGGCAAACCCTCACAGACTAAACAATATTACATCAAAGATAATACAAAGCACATTCGCTGAATATGAGCCTTCAAGCTGTGGTACCTGAACTTCAGAATAAAGCGCAAATATGGACTTCCAGCACTCTATCAGTTAGGTACAACAAGACATCTTGTTGCACTCGAGGGGCGAAAAACACTTCGCAACCGAAAACAAAGCATAAATGTTCCATGTGTTAAAATATTTTCCAGAGGTTCTGAAAAAGTACTTCAAAACACGGTTTCTTTGGAAATTTCACTCTGTCTTGGGCAAAAGTCCACCAAATAAAGGTTAATTTGGGAATGTGCTTAAGGAACATAACCTATCGAGCCTTTTATCGAGCCTTTTAAAGAATTGAACAATCTCTGTCAAACTAGAATTAGCGCTGTGTTCCAAGGATGGTTAAACCCTCTAATATAGAACTCCTCGATACATCAGTCCAGGAATACTTTAGAGAGAGGAAACCAGAAAAAATGTTAAAGGCCACTGTGACCTTGACAATCAGCACAATGGACGCAATATAAATAGGATTCTTCCACTCAACATCCCCAGCCCAGTGTCAAGTTTGGTTTGGATCGGCCCTGCAAAACTTTAAGTGGAAAATGAAAACTAGGAAAATGAGCAAGTTAATGGACACCGCAAGTTTAACGATTGGCACAATGATTCTAAAATAAGGAGGGTTCATCCTTTCATCATACCCAGCCAACATATCAAGTTTGGTTTCGATCGGCAAATAGGAACTTTAAATAGCGAGGACACCAGGAATATTTGTAAGTTAAAGGTCACCGTGACCTTGACTTTTAGCAGAATGACCCAGAAATAAATAAGGTTCTTCCTCTCATCATACCTAACCCATAACCAGTTTGATTTCCATCGGGCCAGCGAAGTTTTAATTAGAGATCAGAATTCGACTGCCAGAAACTTTTCAAGTTCAAGGTCATTGTGACCTTGACCTTTAGAATAATGACCTCGAATTATACAGGGTTCTTCATCTTATCAAACCCAACCCACGTGTCATGTTTGTTTCTGATTGGCCAAACAGAACTTCAATTAGAGAATGGAAACCAACTCCGCCTACAGACAATACCATGGCTTTATCGACCTCAAAAACCGGTTCTTGTCAGATCACCGAAGTTAAGCAACGTCGAGCGCGGTTAGTGGTTGGATGGGCGACTATTTCACGCTCCCGCGTTGTGTCCTTGGGCAAGGCACTTAACACCGATTGCCTACGTGGGGGCACGATGACGCTGTGTACTAAGGCGTACTGCACGTCGACGGTGCACGTGTCTTCAACCAATCTAACCCTGCCTGTGCCGCGGTGCAGAGTTAAGATGATGGGGAGCAGACAGCTGCTCGTCGTTGCTCGGTGTTCTCTCCGGGTACTCCGGCTTCCTCCACTCGTAGAACTGCCACGATTAGCCATTGTGCATAAGTATGTGACCTTAAACACCAATAAATAAATAATAATATCCACACCAAATTTTTTTTCGGGTATAACTCACATGAGGAATGTGCAGACACCATAATTTGATATATGGCTGAAAGGGCAAGTCACACTAGGGTTAGTAACCATAATTCAGAAATAGAAAAGGGTAGACATGAACAACCCCCCAACGCTCCAAAATGATAGGAGATGCCAGGTGTACGATACCGGTGAAATAGAGAGTGAAAAACACTTTGTTATGTATTGTGAGGCATATGTCGAAATTAGGGAAACGGGGTTCGAAAAAATTATAAAAGAAAACAAAGAATTTGAACAATTAAATGATTCGGAGAAATACTATTATATATTGAAAAACTGTGATAGTAAATCGATTAATATTATTTCTAACATGATCTGATCATTCTTCTGTAAGCGAGATCACCTTGTTAAAGAATAAAGTCATCAGTAGTTTATATTACACATCATGTTTACTAATTCTTCTTATTTGTTATGTTTGTATTGCACTGCCGTTATGGTGTAATGCATTAAACTATTAAGCTAAACTTAACTACTGGATATGGATCTTACGACTTGGTTAGCTTCATATTGGCCAAGCTATAAGCCCAAGGTAACTTCACATCTGCCTGAGACCAAAAATCGAAGGCTGATGTGAAGTTATCGAGATTAGGAAGTAATGACCTCTTTATTTAAACTCTTTACTCAACGCAGACGATATCAAAATATATTATTTTAAATATCATTTTTTTCAAATTTTTAAAAAAATTTCGACAAAACCATATCATGTGGCCCCTCGTTGGAACGAACTCGTTCCAACGAGGGGCCACCTGATATGGTTTGGTTGAAATTTTTTGAAAAATAATATTTTTTCAACTTCTGAATTTGCCTATTACGCGGGTGGATGCGGTCGATTCGTTGGGTAAAGGGTTAAACCAAAACAAATAATTACAAATATTTTCAGATCCGTTACAATTTTTTGACATTGTTATCATTTCGCATTCTTTTCATGAAGTCCGAAGTTTCCTACTTCTAGTTCCGCTATCCAAACTATTCACTTTTGTTTGGTTGCGCCAATTTTACTGATTGACTGTTTTTTGACGAATAACGGTGAATGATTTCACAGTAAACGAAATGGCTGTGCCAAGCAACACATCAAGAGTGACAACTCCAGCTTGGTTCATATCAGCCAAGATCAGTGTCAGATCTGGATAATAGGCAATTCTTGGAAAGAGATTCATATCAAATAAATATATACGTGTAAGATTTCATCTATATTGGACCACTTTTAGCGAAGATGTGGATGGGTGGGCATACAGCGCCATGGCAACAGTGGCTGGTCATACACATGCCCCCAGCCAATGGATATAGTAATGGGGGAATCTTTGATGTTACAAATGCACCAAAGGGTGAAAGTAAAAGACACATTCATGATAGAATATAAACTTTTGTTTGTCGTGAATTTTTAGTTTAACCCTTTACCCAACGTAACGGCCAAAACCGGCCAGCGCTATTCTCAAAATTCGCCAATTAATTTTCATTATTTTTTCATTTTTTGTCTCAAAAACATAGGTTATGACCCCTCGTTGGAACGAGCTCGTCGAGCTCGTTCCAACGAGGGGTCATAACCTATGTTTTTGAGACAAAAAATGAAAATAATTAGTTATTCAAGAATTTTTATTGCAAGTGTCGTCTGCTTTTCGTGTTAGGTAAAGGGTTAAAGAAAAATTAAAACCTGAGAATAAATGGTTCAAAAACGTTATCATGAGAATTTTGATAAAAGTAAAACTGAATAGTGTAGAAAAATTATCGAATGAATCTGAGTTTATTCAACATACAAAAAAAAAAACAAGACCAATTAAGGCTAAAAACTGCGTTTTGATTCTCGGGTAATCCCTCATTGAATTTAAAACCCCTCATTGGACACTTTTATCGCCTTTCAGTGTCTTCTAATATTAGTACAATCTCAGGGAGACCAGGCACTTTTTGATTGATGCATATCTATTTAGTTGCGTCCCATATACTTTTGCCTTGTTACAATCTACGCATGGGAGAAGGCCTACCATAAATTGTAACAAGGGGATTCATGCACTCTCCCATAATCTGTAACGAGGCAATTTCCCGTGGATTAAATACTTTTACTTCAAAAATAATATGAAGAACATCTAAAGATTATGGAGCTTTTGAATTGCAGTACCTAGAGTTTGCCTTTAGAGGAATGTTTTATTTTTCAAATTAAAAATAAATTTATTTGTATATTTCTGTGTAAAAAGACAGTCGAAATCCTCTCCGTGTTTGCGCACTTTCTGCCAAAAAAAAAAAAAATAAAAAAATAAAAATAAAAAAAACCTCCCTATTTTTATTTATTAAGGTTTAGCGGCACTTTAACAGCCAAGGTTATATCGCGTCATTGTATGCAAACTCATGGACACAACGTCAACTGGTGGATTGGTTGATCATTATTTCAGTGCCATTTGTAGTCTGTAACTTGCATTATTGCATCTGTCGGTCGTTAAATCTCGAATAACTGAAGTACTACATGGTTCCCAGCATGACACGCGCTTCCAGAATGCACATTATTAGTTACACAGTTTGTTGGGGGCCTAATATGGTATCAGTTAATTTCATACTGGACAAGAGTGAAGCTGGTTAATATGGAATTAACTGACACCATATATACCATATTAGGCCACCAACAAACCGTGTAACAAATATATCTTACCGACCGCTACATCGATGCACAGAACTAATAACAACAGCTATCAAAATTAAATGAGAGAATTCTCACAATGTGTTCTCGTGTCTTTGCCTTGTTACAATTTGTGGGAGAGTGCCGACAAAGCAAATTCATACATACCAAAGTTTCATTTCGAAGGTAACATGACACACATCCACAGAATATGAAGCCTTTTAAGTTGCCTAACCTGCACTCCAGACCAACTATGGGCTTCCAACATTCAATCTTTCAACTTGAAGTGTTTATCGGCTGCCATCATTCTGAATAATCAATGAACAAAAGGGAGATTACCCATAGCTGTCAGCGTATATTGATGTTGACAGGCAGTATATGGTTTTATATGCAGTCTGTATGTGACGTCTTTGAACCAATGAAATTCCCAGATACTTGTAGGAGGTAAGATATATGAAGACATGCAGTCCGCACCTTCTACCCGGGAGTTACGTACGGACTGCATGTCTTCATATGTGCATTCTGGAAGCGCGTATCATGCTGGGAACCATGTCAGACTGCAGTTATTCGGGATTTAACGACCGAAAGATGCAATATCGTACACCACACTTTTCTTTAAATGATGAGATTGTGGGGGGGGGGGGGGGGGGGTGTATAATAATCAGGTAATTAGGGCCGTCATGAAGACGACGAATTAAGGGCTGACACCTGATTTCTCCAAATTGCGATGGCTCAAATCCTGACTGACTAATATTCCACTTCGTCGAAGGCATGCCTTGATGATATAGTTGGAACAATGGTGTAGCCAGGGAGGGTCATGGGGGTCGTTCGACCTGCCCCCCCCCCCCCGAATCCCAAAGGGTCCACGGCCGATATTCTCCACAGCAATCTAATACATGCTACATTGAATTTGATTCACTTTCACTGAGCATGAAATCTTTGATCACTGCCGATATCAAATATTGAAGAATTTTTCCAGGAGGCTGACCCCCCCCCCCCCCCCCCCCCCACCCCCCCCACCGATGGCCAAAGGTCAAGTTGGAGAAAATTATGTCAATGTCACAATCTCCTCCAACTTGGATTTCAGTATTTTTAGTTGCCAGACCGTCTCACCCTTGAGTTGCATTGTGGGCGCCCCCCCCCCCCCTCCAAAAAAAAAAGGCTGGCTACACCCCTGTTGAATACTGGTCAGTCGAGATTGTAGTTAAATAAAACTTCAAGACCTCTCGGGGGCGGGGGGGGGGGCTGGAAAAAAAATCAAAAAAAATCTTCATTCAGACACCCACCCACTCCCTACCTGAATTTCTTGCTATTTCTTTCCGGGCCCTCTGTGGGGGCCCACCCCTAAAATCTTAGAAAAAAAGCATAAAAAATGCAGACATAGCCCTGTCTAACCGAGAATTGTTCCATTACTTAACATTTGAGACTACTCCCCTGACTGTTCCAGCATTTTAATAAACCTCCGAGGCTGCAAAGGAGATAATTCTAATGAGTTTGAATGGAAATAGTAACGAAAGCAAATAACTCTGAACAAGACACTGAATAAGTCTATGATAATACATTCCCTGATGCCAAAGTCTGAACTGCATAGAAATTCAGCAATCAGCAATTCTACCGGATTCTACAAAATACAAAACACTCTTCATTCGTCATTTTGGAGCTAATAGGAATAGCAAAAATTCACCTTCCCTACTTCTGTGGTGTGCACATGCGACATGAGGGATGTCACACTCAGTCTAAATGTCTGCATATCCAACTGGGATGATGAAGGTTATTGATTCACACTGCATGAGAGTCATGTTTGTTCAGTTGGCCTCGTTAACTGATAAACATGTTCAATTTGTGTCAACTAAGCCTGCTGGTGTTTTGTTTTATTATTTTACACCCGTGGCATCAGGTGGTATTATGATTTTTATTTATATAAACTTTCTGAATTATTCTAGACTACTTATACTCCTTCAATTAACCCTTTACCTAACACGAAAAGCAGACGATACTTGCAAAAAAAAAAATTCTTGAATAACTGTTTTTACCATTTTTTGTCTAAAAAAACATAGGTTATGACCCCTCGTTGGAACGAGCTCGTTTCAACGAGGGGGGCGTAACCTATGCTTTTGAGATAAATAATGAAAAAATAATGCAAATTAATTGCCGATTTTTGAGAATAGCGCTGGCCGGTTTTGGCCGTTACGTTGGGTGAAGGACACACAATGGTCCGATAAGATTAGGAAGCATAGATGCAAGTCCATGCCTATACATCCATGATACATTATAGCACACTAAATCAGACTGATTAAATCTCAATTTCAAGTAGTTTCAAGTTGATATTTAAAAATACCTGCCATGTAATACAGTTTGCCTGATGCAAATTTGCTAACAACTTCTCTATAACGATGTGGACAGCATTAGCTGCGTGTACTAACATGGAATCTATATGGAATTGAACTTACCTACCCCCTAATACGATAGTTTATATGTTTTAAACGTCCTTGTTGGTCATATGATTGATAACAAAAGGTCAAACGACCACAGAGCTTATAGAGATTTTGTATGGAGGAAAAAGAATTGTATTTTTGGTTATTTGCGCATTTCTCCAGCCTCAAAGCATCTAGCCACCCCCTCCTTTTGTCTGGAAATTTTCATGTGCCCCCTCCCCCCACACACACACAGGACCTCTTGAAAATTTATCAGTGAATAAATTACAAAGAATACATGCAGCAGTCGTTTTATAACTAACGCGTACCGTGTTGTTAAGCCTCCGCCAAATAGGTGTTGCTATGTCTCTCCTTAACTGGTAGAGTGCTAGAAGCCACTATCGGGGCTTTAATATGAAGAGCAGGTACCCCAGCCTGAAGGTGTCATATTCTGTGGATGTGCTTCACATTATCTTAGAAGTGAAATTACTTAGTCTATATGGGTTTGCCTTGTTACAATTTATGGGAGAGTGCCTCTTGGCACTCTCCCATAAATTGTAACAAGGCAAAGACACATGAACAAATTTTGATAACCAAAAATAACTTAGCACTCTACCAGTTAATCTCTCTGGTTCTCATGTTTAAACAATATTTTGCTAAGTGCCTGCTGCTACCATTTAAATTTCGTCAGTAATCCAAAGGAGACGGCTTATACAAGCTAAAAGCTTACTGCTGAATCCTTTCAAAAAATCTCGTCCATGACTCGCTACTTTAATGTAACCATTGTATTGTGCACTCTGTATGACAATCATCTTGTTTTTTATTATACTGTATGCATGCATCATATTTTCTCATGAATAAAATATTGTTTAAACTAAATAGGTGTTGCTGGGCCCCTATGTTCCCAACAGCACGAATCGGGTACTTGGCTACACACCTCCATTTCTATGACCAACTGTGTGTGTGTGGCACATGGTTATGAACCACTAAATAAATCCCATTGACCACAGTGTTAACCTTCCACTCTCTGTACAACACACCAAGTTGTTTTGAAAAAAAATACCTATACATTTACAAAGTACATCATCTCTTGAAAAAATTAAACTGGAAGAAAATATATGTTGCCACATCAAATTTCAGTTTAAATTTCGAATTTTCACAACTACCGTATAGTCTTGCACTGAATGACCTTCACACTTTTTCTCCCCATGCCTCATGTTTTTGAGAGATTCTCACACATTCCGGCACCAAATTACAAACAAACTTATTAATCCTTTCTAAAGTGGAGGAATCAAAATTTTAATTAATGGTTTCAAAGTCAAAATATATTTAACCAATCAACTGATCAGCCCTATTTAATCCTACTCACAACATTGGGTGTCAAACGCTCCAGGTCACGTGTTCACTTATTTAGTGGTTCATAACCACATGTCAACGCTTGAACCAAGGAACCTACTAATCCTCCAGATCCAACAACGCCAACATCTATCTCTCCAACACATCCTCCTCCCACCAAGAAACACCGCAGGAGACACAGACGCCGCTGAACACCTTTACTCTTTCCCTCCTCTGCCACGCTCTGACATGACAAAACCATACAGTCAACGAGGGTCGAAAGGGGCTTGTTCCCCAATTCCGTTCCTGCGCGCCTTCGGCGCGCGAAACCATTCATTCTCGTCAACGCTTGAAATCCAGTCTTCTTGATACACGATTACTAGCAAAAGAAAATTAATATATGTTCCAATCCCGACGACAATATTCAGCCGACGTGAGATAAAGAGGCGGCTAAGCCGAGGGTGGGGGTGGGGGCACAGGTTGGCTGGCATGTGCCCCTCCATTTTTTCCACAAATAGATAAGATTTATTAAGCAAATGCGTATACCAGAACAAAGGCAGATTGCTTTGTACATACAGAATCAACATAAATAGAAACATAAAACAATACTAATTCCAAATGACAAAAGTAAATACCAAGGCTCATAGTGATTGTAATATAATATTATTAATGTCACCTCTTAGACAAATGTTTCGCGGTTACACAATGAGATTAAAATAGGAGCATTCGAACGTGTTAATATACAGGGATTCCTGTAAAATTATTTGCAAATTCAATCAATATTTAGCAAAAGAATCCCACTTTCGGTCGCTTTGTTCTCCTTCAAACACCTTCCAACCCGAAGGCTGGTCTTCGGGTTCGAAGATGGCTGAAGTTGAAGAAATGGACAGTACCAGTGACCACACAACGGCATATTCATCTATACGAGAGAATACACACGGAAATCTAAAGTGTTAAAACTGACACTTTCAAGATGTTAAACCCATTCTAACTCTTAGGGTTTGATTTTAACAGTTAGACATTACAATCGTCAGACATCAGAAACTTGAATGGATGGCACTTCCCATGTATCTAGGATTGGTGGTTCTTCCAGAATCGTCCATAATTTGATTTGCGCTTGGCGGGTACATAATTAAAAGGACACAGCGCAGATGACGCGGATCAGGCTCGAGAGTTCGAGCCTGATCCGCGTCATCTGCGTTGTTTCCTTTTAAATGTCGCGACATTACACTTGTCAAGTTGTATTATTGTAACACCTGTCAAGTTCTGGGATATCTACACTTGAACAAAGTGCTAGTTCAGCACCTAGTAAGTGTTAAATACAGCACTTCAAGTTAGTTTTTAACACTAAAGTTTTTAGCGTGTATACCGAGTCATGGTACGTTTACCGATGTACGATCGTAACCCTGATGCTGCGTAAGCAGAGGACACAAATTTTAAAGGATACTGTGGCTCGGCCATGTGGGAGAACAGTTACAATGTATATCTGTAAATGTACCGTGACACACTACAATCTTTCGTTTAGATGGTCAGTGTCCTATCCATTTCTTCTACTTCAGTCATCTTCCAACCCGAAGGCTGGCCTTCGGGTTGGAAGAAGGCTGAACTAGAAGAAACGAACAGAAGGGACAAAGGTGGAATTCTTTGGTCAAATGATGTTTGGATTTACAAATAATATATTACAGGAATGTTTGTGTATTGTCATGTTTGTTTGCGCGAAGCAGGTCTTTGAAAAAAAAATGTGGAGGGGCACGTGTCCCCTGTGCCTCCTGGTTCCGCCGCCTCTGTCGTAACTTTTCTCACATTGGGTCGAACCATGGCAACATTTTAAATTTGTGCCTCCCATACTTTTGTCGAGCTTCCGCCGCCCCGGTGGGAAATTTATTGGGGATATAACCCCAACCTCCCCTTAACGGCGCCCCTGGAAATAATTAGAAATTGCAAAACGGGGCATTTGAATCGGAAAGCTCTTTTCTGCAAATCACCCACTTGTATTGCTGTTGCAACTGTATCGATTTCGTCGCAGTCGATATGTATGTTTTTCGAGGTTATAGGTATGTCAGGGCGCTCGCAAGAGATAGCCTAATATCCTTTCACATTGAAAAGCATCTGTAATAGTGTTACAATGCACCAGAACAGTCAACAGATACCAATCTCGGGATATACTTTTTAAATATGTTGACAGCTCAGGCATGTACACCGATTGTAATCTTGATAAAAATAACGGGTGCACAGAGAGAAAAAAATTCATTAGAATTCACGTTTAAATAGAACGTGCCGTTTATTTTGTTAGCTTTCACAGTAGGGTAAAATATAGTTTGAGCGATTGGCTGGAAAGAAGATTTGATAAAATAAATAAATACACTGATTTTGCAGCAAGATAACCAATAATTTTCTGCGGCATCAATTTCGTGGTAAGTTTAATTTAAATATAATGAGATACGGTTTGATTTTGTCACCGACACCTCGGGAACTGGTTGGACACTGAAAATGCCCTGGACGGGTCAGCGACAACAAAAAGCATTTGAGCTTTTGTGAAATTGGTCGATTTACAACTTACGTTTTTGATCCATTACATCAAATAAACCTGCTGAGGGACCCGACGGGGGTGGATATGTGTGTGCGTGTGTGTGTGTGTGTGTGGGGGGGGGGGGGGGGGTATTTTAGTAGCCTGTACTTGTAAATCACCCATAGAAGAATGTCTTTCTATCGAGATTTTTGTCTATTACCAACAGTGTTAAAACCGTAGAAAAAACAAGGCCACTTGAGAGAGAGAGAGAGAGAGAGAGAGAGAGAGAGAGAGAGAGAGAGATTTTTGTCTTTTACCAACAGTGTTAAAACCGTAGAAACAAGGCCACTTGAGAGAGAGAGAGAGAGAGAGAGAGAGAGAGAGAGAGAGAGAGAGAGAGAGAGTCCAATGGAGAAAAAGAACAAAGGGCAACAACTCTCCTAATTTCTATCGAATTGTGGTGGTTATGAACCCGACCAGTTATCGCAGCTATAGGTGTTCCGAACGGACAGATGGAGCTTGAAGAGGCATTTTCTTTGTTGTAAACCCAATCACTAACCACTTGAGAATAAACTAATTATAACTCGGGGGAAACAAAACTCGATCACGGGCAAAGGGATTTTTTTTTGTATCACGACACACCTATTACCGCTTAAGGGGGTGTATGTAAGCCAGGCCCGACAAGGGGTGGTTGGGGGGGGGGGGGGAGTTCTTCGCCATATTCTTTCTCTACTTGGAGAATAATTAACTTATGCTTATTCAAGACTCCACGTTTGATTTGCTACAAATCTACCCCAATTAATCTAATGTATAAATGCGAATGTCTATATCTCTATCTTTGTTCCGGGTGAACTCCTCCGTTTCTCGACCGATCGATCTCAAATTTTGTACAAGGGGGGTAATTCGCCCCTGCGAGTAACATGGGATGGGTGCCGTGCCGATGTGGGGGTGACCTTGGAATTGATGACCTTGACCTTTTATTTCGAAAGCGGCTGGGCCGATAGGGCTAAAATTTCATATGTGCGGATATATTGACCCATCGATCATTTTGACTTTATTGGGGTGACCTTGATCGTCTATTTCGAAAACGACTGAGCCGATCATATCTGGGGGTATATTGATATAACCATCTTCTCCCGTGCAACGCCGGGTATTCACCCGCTAGTCTATTTATATATTTAGTGGTGTTTAAGGCAATGTATACCTGCACAATGGTTAATCTTGATCTCAACACGGATATAAAGTCAAGTCCAGTCAATCGTTTACACCCGTGCTGCCCATTTTAGAGAACTTCCATCCCCAGGTCCTATTTTACTGGTAAAATAGAGCTTGTTTACCATAGTAAACAAACACTGCTTCTCTTCTCGGGAATTACACGGGGACATTTTCATCAATAACACTATATCATTTTAACCCTTTACTTTCCGAATCAACCGCGTAATTTACAAATATTTTGGAGCTCGTTTCATTGAGAAGTCACATGGTATGATTTTGTTGACTTTTTTATTTAAATTTGAAAAACAAATAATTAACATAAGTAATTTTGACATGGTTTGCGCTGGATAAAGGGCTAAAACTAAAGTGTAGGAATTTATTACTCAACAAAGGTATTCTTTTTGAGGACTGAAACCTTAAATTGAGGTTACAGATTCAAACAAATCTAAGAATCCTGCAATATGTCTACATATTGTACGTCAGGCAACCATACACTATAATTCTATAAGTTTCTTTACTGTAGTCGTCAACTTTCACCACATGAGAACCATATTTACGAAAACACAAACATATTTCAAGTATATCAAAGAGCAGTACACTGTTTAAATCTTGCTTTGATGAACCACCAATAACAATATTCGGAGGTTTCATCAACAAAAACTCAAAATTTTGATGTCTTTATTTGTCTTGTTTCAATCGTTGGGAGAGTGCCAGCTGGTATAACAAGACAAATTCTTACCGACTGGATAATTTTGCTTCGAAGACAATATAAAGTAAACCCACCAGGTATGAAACCTTTAATTTGTGGTACCTGTACTTGAGAATAAAGTCCCAATATGGGCTGTCAGTCCTCTACCAGTTAAACACTTGATAAATTATGTCGTCTTGTTTCACGCTGATGAGCCATTAATACTGTCCAACCAAATTCACTAGTTCAGCAGGTGGGGGGGGGGGGGGGGGGGGGGGTTGGAAAAAATTTGCAAAACACTGATGCCTGGGTGGGGTGGGTTGTCAAGGAGGACAAATTTTTTTTTTCCGATGCTTGCAAATTTTTTCCTCAGACACTTTTGGGCAAAATTGTATACCATAATCAGTGAAGTATCATTCAAGAACCAATAAAAAGACACTCAAGTTATCAGAGGGTACCTACCATGGGTTATATACGATTATAAAACTGTTATTGCGGCTGAGCTATGATTCGGCTTATAGTGATACATTGTATGACATATTGAATAATGCAAGTTAAAATGCATCACTAATTGCAATTATCAAACACTGCACTCTAAGGATAAGTTATCTTGAGGGTGTTCCGTTTGATTAAATTTCTAATATGTTCACCCTGGTGAGATCGGCTGGCTTAGATGAGGAGCAAAGACAATTATGTGAAGTCAGGAACAGTTACAGATTTCAGCTGCAGGAACAATTCTGAACAACGATATATCCAGACCTATTACGAAAACACCAATTACTCTTATTGTCATTGTAGGAAGTATCTAACACAAAAACTACTAAACATTGAACCTGATTGAACTGCTAATTTATTTCAAACGCAGGTGTCAACAAATCAGGTACCAGGCCTTCTAGGGCTGGACTTAAAATAAGTAATAAATCCCCTCCCCCAACCCAGCCATGCCCCACCCAAACCTTCGTCAAAAAAATAAACAAATACATAAATGACTAAACTCATTGCTTTTTACATACACATACCGTGGAACCTCTCTTGAGAGACCAACATTTTTGCCAGACATCCGTTTTATCAGACCAAAGTGGTCTCTTAAGGCTAATAAACGAACAACATTCAAAGTGGATTATATATCCAAATATATCCCACAGTATGTTGTCCTGTGTTGTCCACATGGAACACACTTTCAGACAGGTGGTCTGTCAAGACCACCTGTCTTGAAAGACCACTTTTGTCTGGCCGAAATGGTATGTTGTCCTGTGTTGTCCACATGAAACACACTCTAGCACAAAAGAGGTGGTTCCTCAAAAAGGTGGCCTCTCAAGAGAAGTTCCACTGTATATATGAATGAAGAACGCAATGGGTTCTGGTGGGTTGAGTAATTTACGATATTCAACCCTTTACATAACATTCTTTTCTAAAATACAAAAAAAATAAAAATTCTCATATGACCATAACTGTTCAATACGGTCACTTGAAATAAACACATGTATGGCTAACATTAGAACTGGCTCGAGGAGTCAGTTCTAATGTTATCCATATTTGTGTGGCTTTACTGTGGGATATATTTGAATATATAATCCACTTTGAATGTTGTTGGTTTATTAGCCTTAAGAGACCAATTTGGTCTGATAAAACGGATGTTCTTTCAAGACCTGTCCTACTGTACAAGGTCAATCACTCA